>CXYZ01007734.1:1629076-1654130 GCA_900006705.1 Sonneratia caseolaris
CATTTTATGTCATTATTTGTCCAATAAAAATATATTTAATCATATAATTTTAATGCATAACTATTCAATTTCTCGTATTCATGTAATATCAAGAATACTTATTATTTAGTTAAATAAAAATGTCAAAATCAGAAAAAATCACCAAGCCAATAGCAAGTAGTTTTTCTTCTCCTAAATGTTTTGATATAGTTTTTTACTCTTGAAAAAAAGGACAAAAAAAACCAAATATTGAAAAATCGATGAAAAACCTACCGGCTGGAACCATCTGCACCCCTAAATAAACATAGCATAGAAATGTAGTCTTAAATTTATCTCTAACTCATTTTTGTTATCATTTCGACAAAAAGCATTTTTTTTTATATTGTGGATGATACAGAGTTACAATCTCATCATGATTACCGGGATCCAATTCCAAAGGAACAAATGTGATTTAGAAACTTTGAAATCTTGACATTCAAGTTAGGTCCAACATACCTGAATTTGGATTCATTAATTATGGTCAAATTTGTATTATACCAAGTGTGGATGTTGGAGATGTGCATCAGGAGAAAGGTGAGACACGGAATTGAACAACCTGGGAGAAGCTTGGAATTTTGTTTGGGTCCATGTCGTCGGCGATGACAAGAGCCTCCAGAAGTTCGGCCTTCTCTTTCCTGTGGTCGAACGTCGCCTGCCGATCATATCTTTAACCATTACACGCGATAAAAAATATGACTACCTAATAATATCCGAACTTAAAATATTTTAATCATAAGTCGGCGGGAGTGATGATATTTTACTAAATGTATTTTCTTTTTTTTAATCAATTAATGTCAGTCATCGATGGCGATGAACCTGAGGTGGGACGTGGAATTTCCCGCCGTATTTCTCAGTGAAATGAGACAAATAATACGATGCGCGCACCTCTAGATATTGCCTGAAAAGGCAGTCGGGGATCCACCGGGGCAACTTGTGCGTCCCGATCTCGAACAGCTTCCTCACACCCATCGTAGAGTCGGGCAGCAGGTACTCCGACCACCTCGAGAAGTTGACTCCGTCGCCGATCTTCCCGAGGCGATCGGAGCTGATCGACTCGGTCAGTGTCATGACCGAGCAAGTGACGACCAATGCCTCGACCAGCTCTGGGAACGCCCGCGCGAGCTCGAAGCCTACGATCCCTCCGTAGCTGAACCCCACCAGGATGCACCGGTCCACTCCGAGCCTCCCCAGGGCCCGGGCCACGCACTGAGCCTGGAAGGCCACGGACCGGTCCGGCTTGTCGGTGGCGGAGCCGCCAAAGAACACTAAGTCTAGAACATAGACCGAGAACTTGCCCGCCAACGAGAGCACCTGCAAATGCCACGTCAGTGCCCCGTCCGCGGCAAACGCATGGAGGAGCACAACCGCGGGCTTGCCGGCAGTCCTAGTCGGGGACCAGGCGTTCACCACGGTTCCGGGCTCGATCTCCACCTTCTGGGGTCTCAGCCCCGCAAGTCTCATGATTCCTCTTAGGATGGGCTGGTAGGCTCTGATCAAATTCACCATCTCCTTCTCTCTCTCTCTCTCTCTCTCTCTCTCTCTCTCTCTCTCTATGTGATCAGATTACAACCCTGAATTCCGTATACAGTTTATTATTATCTTGTAAGGGGCCAGGGCCTTTCTTTATTGTCGCTTTGGCACAGCAACCGAATCGATTTAGTGGCAAATGAAAGTCAACAAAAAAATATTTAAAAAGTGAGACAGAATAAATAAAAAAATTTACGATTTTTTAAAAAATCGTGGCATGACCGGCGTTCAGCGGCTATCGTGGCGTAAAAACTACTTTTCACATAACCGTACACGCACATGTTTTAAGGTTGCTTAAGATTTCACATGATCGGCATGTCTAAAACTTTCTCCTATAATAAATTTTACACAATCAATTCTCTTGAAAAATAAAATTTCATATCAAAAAATTAAATAAAAAAATCATGGCATATAAGAGAAGAGATACTACTATTCTATAAGTTTAAGTTTTTGAGTTATACATAAACTATCGCTCTTGTAAGTATGGTAGAATTTCTACATGGTATTAAAGTAGGTTTTTGTATGAATTCACACCTCAACAAGACCTGATACCAAAAGAATGTTCGAGGTCAGTTGTTAATAAACTCGAGAACGAAAAAAAAATGTCTTGTTCATAGTAATTAATGAAGAGACTATTAGTCCGACTGACTATTGGATTAGTTGACCTCCTCATAAGAGCACGGAAAGTATGTCCGACTCGTTAACAATTATTAAAGATGAGTGTTCATGATACGTGACATATGTATGCCACGCGGTCATGTAAGAGCTGGTGTTAAGGAATAAAATCTCACATAAAGAAATTGAATAAAAAGATCTTGACACATAAGAGATTGGATACCAATATCTTATAAGCTTAAACTTTTAGGTTAGATATGAGCCAATCACTCTTACAAATTCGATGAAATTTCTACGAAATACGCACCTATTGTAGTCCCGTCAACTTTTGAATTTAGTTACACTCATCATCATTTTTACGGTTCCAAATTATACTTAATGATACTTATCGTGCAGATTAGGAGTTATTTGCGAAAGTGATATGTGTGTGTATGTACACACACACACATATATATATATATATTGTAAGGTCAATAATAAGCAGGAAATTGAAAACATCCAGAAAATGTGTCGACACGGAGTAAGTGCCGTGAGTATCGAGGTCAACCATAATTTTTCTAGTACAAATATTCCCTCGTGATGCCATCCATGTCTACAATCCATCTTCCTAATATATTTAGAATTTCAGTACGAATAGATTAATCTAAGATATACACATAATTAACTTATTAAACAATAAAGTTAATTTGTTTTTAGGGAATACTTGATGTGGTTCCCGTGAAAAGGGTTTCGAATAATCTCATTGTCGACTGTATCGGATTGATTGATGATGGGATGGCTGAGATCCGTCTGGGGCACCAATTTCCAGTCCCAGCCGAAAATGATGGAGTCAGTTTCCCATCCATTGCTTTTCCTAGAAATAGCTTTCTCACCCGTCACTTGCCAACTATCCGCACGGCCTGCTTCTTCTAACCACGACGCCATGAAACGGGTCGGTATGATCGACCGAGTCACAGGAGAATGAACCTCGAGGACATTTAGAAAGCACTTAGTCCTCGTCAGTATTAGCCGATTATAAGTTCGCCGCCATCTCATGGGGCTGGACCCATGCGGAGGTTTATGTGCCCCACTCTCCACCACTCGATGAAGGAGCCCCTGCAACTAAGAAGCCCATCGGAAAGCACAGGATAAAGACGAGATGTGAGAAAGGATGTTCCGTGCAGCGTGACCCGACTGTCGAACATGAACTGGGGGAGATCCCGAGAATGGATCTTGCTTTTCTACGTAATGACTGAGCTTAGCAGTATGTTTCTGATCGCGGAGGAAGGGACATCCACTTTTAATCGAGTCTATAAGCAATTGCAGGTACATCATACGTGTTTTGTCCGTTCAAAGCATCGCTCGATGCCTGAAAAAGCCCAGGGGAATCGCCGGAAGTCCAAAAATGGCTGGGCCGAGAGAGTTGCGACCATTCCCAAGCAACATGCTGAGGACAGTTTCAGAGAAAACAAGACAGATGCATTATGCATGGACATATATACACGAATGGACACTGAATCTCAGCAGAAGAAAAACATTTGCACAAGGAGGAAAGAGACACCATTTCAAAGAGAGGCAAAAGTAGTACTGCTTTACTCATGCAAGCATCACGATGTTCGACATTCAATAGCAAACAATAGCCAGTAAGTGGAGAGGACTGCAACTTGAGACTGCCACCTGCCATTCGGAAAAGAGCAAGTGAAAATGAAACCCATCCCACCACGACAGCTCGAAATCTAGACATTGGACAGGTATTAAACAGTCTCAGCTGAATGAACTGAGAATCAAGAGGACTGAAGCCAAAGGAAAGAAACCTGGTGGCGATTCAGACCCGACACTTCTACCTGCCCCTCATCCTCCTCATCTAAAGTAAAACTCACACTAGACCAAATTCTTAGCACAACGGTAGATTACACCACCGTCTGCACCGGGTACTTATCAATGCAGTCCAACCATGGACTGTTAGGGGATGGGGTTACGGTCCTCAGAGCTTGCCAAACTGCACTGTTACACTTGAAACCACTCCCGAAAGCAATCTGCCAGACTCGGTGCCCCTTCCTCATCCTTCCCTTAGCCTCCGTATAGGCGAGTTCATACCAGATTGAGCTTGAGGATGTGTTGCCAAACCGATGGAGGGTCATGCGAGAGGCCTCAACATGGACAGGGAGAAGCTGGAGGTTCTTCTCAAGCTCATCGATCACAGCCCGCCCACCAGCGTGGATGCAGAAGTGATTGAAGGCGAGTTTGAAGTCAGGGATGTAGGGTTTGATCTTCGCGTTGAAGAACCTCTTTGCCATGAGTGTTACGAAGAACAAGAGTTGCTCACTGATTGGCAGCACAAGTGGGCCCAGGGTCGTGATGTTCGTCTTGAGAGCTCCACCAGCAATTGCCATTAGATCTTTGGAAAGAGAGACCCCTGTCTTCCCGTTGCCATCCTCTTCCTGATAGACACACTGAAAGGCCTTGTCGTCAGCCCCACAGTGGGTCCGGACAACATGAACCAGCCGGTACTTAGCCCTCCTCCAATCGGCAGATTTGTTGGACAACAAGATTGCAGCCCCACCAACCCGGAAAAGGCAATTCGGTATCAGCATTGACTTCTTGTTGCCAAAGTACCAGTTCTGAGTGATGTTCTCGGTGCTCACAACCACAGCATAAGTGTTACGATGGACTTGTAACAAATCTTTCGCCAAATCAATGGCTATAACTCCAGCGCTACATCCCATCCCGCCCAAATTAAAGCTTCTAATGTTGCCCCTCAGCTTGTATTTATTAACTATCATAGCAGAGAGCGAGGGAGTCGGGTTAAACAGGCTGCAATTCACCACAAGGATCCCAATGTCCTTTGGTTTAATGTGAGTATTTGCAAATAGATTGTCGAGGGTGCCAAACATCACTTGCTCTGCTTCCTCCCTAGCAGCTGCCATGGACGGCCTTGGGGGAAGATGGTGCATGGCCTCAGGCACATACGTCTCCTCCCCGAGACCTGACCTCTCAAGTATCTTCCTCTGGAATTCCAAGGAGGACTCATCAAAATCACCTGCAGAGGAATAGCCGAAGCAGAAATGAGCACATGATTACCATGTTTATAGCCGAAACCAATTTTTTTGCAAACTTCTTAACCAAAATAATCATTAAACTTCTCAAACTTCCCCAGTTTGCATAACTTCGCTCAAGCATGTAATCATTGAAAATGTTTAAATGAATCATCAATGTCTACCAGAAAAGACACTGTAATGTCATCAACAGTTCAGATTCTGCACTCATAACAATTCATTCAACATATTGTTAAACGAAAAGGACGATTGATGTAATTCCTCTATCTTCATAGAAACTGCTCTATGAATGGCAATGTTCCCATGTTCCTACCTCAATATATATTGTCAACAGACAAATTCATCCATCGTATCCCGTGGTTTCAATGAGATTGTTCATTCAAAGCTCTTAAGAAAAGTGCATCATGAAAAATAGGACTGCTTTACTCGGCAGAACAACCCGAATCTTCTACTGTTATCTAATGATCAATTGAGATCAGGATTGCCCTTCAACAGGGAACTTTAGTCGTCAGCAACAAATTACGCCCAAAGAGAATACGAGATTTCTCCTTTTACTGCTGAAGAAAAAGAGGGGAAGACTGAGAGAGATTTGAACTTTGAGACTAACCAGTGAGTTTCGAATGCTCCATGAACTGATGGAACTTCACTTGGAGATGCTCCGGCGGTCGGTAGCAGGAATAATCAACCAAGTAAACGGACCTGGGTCGGGTCATGATGTAGACGGTGGATCCAAATACCAAGAAAGCAGAGCAAATGATTACACTGACGAGGTTGTAGTGGAGATGGAGCCACAGCAGGTGAATGTCTTCCGGGTTCATCTGGGAGGCCTCGATAATGATGACGGCCATTAAAGGGACCAGCAGGAGCGTCAGCAGATGGGTCATCAGGTAATGGTATCCAAGCTTCACGTACTTAAGGTTTACGCTCTGCAGAAAGTCCGGCAGCCTGCGTGACTGGTGGATCTGCACGCCCCCGCCGACTGGAGCTGCGGCGGCCGGTGTCGGTGGTGCGGCGGCGCTCATGATGAGATGGGCGAGAAAATGGATCAGAGATTCGACTTTTAAGAACTCAGACCGCCTCTTTCCTTCTTCCAGGGGTTGCTATAGGGGGCGTGATGTTAGACTACGGTTGATTTATCGGAAAGAAAGGACGGAGGAAGGATTGAGGCGGAGTTACAGTTAAGATGGATCAGAAAAAGACATGTCAAACACCTGAACTGCTCATCGGGAGTCAGTCGGGGCCTGTCAGGTCAAAGTCTTACTAAACAATAGGAAATCCCAATCAATCCCAAATCTGGGAGAGCGGGATCTGATTTGATTTAACTGTTTCGATTGAGCGAGCTTGTATCACACTGGGAGGACCACTCTGCGAAGGGTGTGGAGAAAGGAAAACCTAAATGGAACCCTTAAATGGAGGGAGGGGGGGTTGTGATTTACGAAGAGGATACGGATCTGAACGAAGAAGGATCGGGGGATTGAGCGATTCGAAGAAACGAGAGGAGGGAGAGGGGAAAAGAGAAGGTGGGTGGGGGGGCTAACAACGGGCGGATACGACTACGAGCAGAGATCAGTGGTCATTCTTGACCACGTAGAGGGATGGGATGAGGATGTGGGGAGTTGACACTTTGAAACTGGAAGACAAGTGGGCCTCTTCTGCTTCTTTCCCCTCCCTCCCTCTCTCCCTCCCTCCCTCTATCTCTCTAATCCGTGTGTGTCTAGAAAACAGGGGTATTCTTTTAATACGCGGTGGCGGAGAGCGGTGGAGGAGAAGCGATGGGAGAGAACGAAGGAGGGAAGGAATCAATTCGTTCGAATCGTCTGGGTGCATAGAGGGCAAAGAGAGTGTCATTTTCATGGAGGGGGAAAAACAGAGGAATTGAAGCTCTCTCTCTCTCTCTCTCTCTCTCTCTCTTCTGTGTTTTCCTATAATTTTTTTTTCCTTAATTTGATCAGGGGAACAAGAACAGATACATGCGGAGAAGCCCAGAAGGAACAACAGACGAAGGAGAGGCCGAGGCTCCAATGATGTTTCCTCGTGCTTTCTCGGTACGCCCACAGGAATTTCGGTTAATTAAATACTTAATATTCAAAAATCCAACCCATCCGGTCCGTGCTCCCTCGCGTGATCGACTAAGCTGCCGTAGCCTAACCTCACCTTCGCAGATTGGCACTACCCCGATCGGGTGAATTTGCGATACCCGGCCGCCTTAGGCGTCGGTTGACATAACCCAACTTCCTACCATGAAAGCTCACTCTTTATGGTCCCTACGCACCACAACACAGAAATGGAAATAGAATACTCTCTTTTGTACATATATATATATATATAATTTCACTAATAGCATTAATGTGAAGAATTGTGAAATGTCATTTTCTTTTATTTTTTTTATATCGGTAGTGTCCGATACGGTAATAATCGATTAATCCACCGAACAATATATTATACAGTCTCGAATCCATTAATTAAACTTCAGATACTAATTATCAATATATTCAAAACCCGGATATAACTTATTCCATATTATCAATTTACGACGGAATGGATTCCTCAAAAATAAATATCCGTTTTTCTTTTACCTCTTTCTGTCATGTCTTCTGGCTTTCTTTTAACCGATATGTACGCGAATAGCCTTAGATCTTGATTAATTTAGATCGAGCCGGATCGGACCACCGAGTATCAATACCTCCAATGTAAAATCTTTCAGTTCAAGTATTCGAATCCGATAACTTTTTTTTTTTTATGGGGGAAAGATATAGATGATAAGCCTTTCTCTTTTTTTTTTTCTTTTTTTCTTTTTTTTTTCCCTTGCCAGATTGGGAGAAAGGGCTGGGACAGCTGTATTCTCACATGCGCCCGTGCCCAGAACAGAACATCGCCTCTTCTTGCATACATAATTGATGGATAAAACCCACTTGTCTCCCCGGTCACGAGTTCAATTAAAGATGCCTGACTCATCTTATCGGGGAAGCCCGTAAATAGATTCCTTACTCTTGAACAGTTCAATAAATTATTGAATTTAGTATTACAGTAGGCCGGTAAAAATAATCTCATTAGAATACCCAAAAACAAAAAACAAACAAAAATCTGTGGCTGAGTTTTCCAGCCATCTTATCTATCCTTAGCACTGTTTTTTTTTTTGTCTCATGTGATATCTACGGTTCAAAATCTCAAATTCTTCTCATCTATATTGCACATTTTAAAAATTGGATCGGATTATTCTGTTCGATCTGTTCAATAGGAAATTGGCCGCTCACTCGATTCGGTTCTTATAAAAAATCCAATTGCACTTTCAATGAGATTAACTTCAGTTGACTTGGTCGGTTCCTAGTCATATCGATGAACCTAATTAAACTGGTGAAAAAATCGACGGATTTAAAATTTTTAAAAAAAATCTATTGTAATATAAATATTTTATTTTATTATATTTATAATTTGTGTTAGATATTTATTTAATATAATATTTATATTAATAATTTTTCTTATTAATTATATTTAAATTATGATATTATGTAAATTTATTAGTAATATTATTTATTAAATATGCGTTTACTCTCATTGAATTCCTAGTCCAACCCATAAACCTATACCCATACCGGTTTCGGTTTGCTCCGGTTTTAAAAACTATTATTACGGAGAAGAATTCATATTTTTTTAATCAAAGGGTGGGGGGGAGTAAAATTGCGGCAGTTGGGCACACAATCGATCGGTTGAACTGTCGCAATTTTATCGGGTCATCATGTGGAGATTTTTCATCTAGAGTTTGTATGTACATTTATGTCAGCTCCTCACCCCGCCCTTGCCAGATGACATCATGGGACCACTTCCTCGACAGCCATTTTCAAGCGAACTGAAAGTCAAAATCGTGCGCCTCCCGAACCCATAATAGATCGAGAAATTGACCATGAATAAAATAGGAAAGTATTATTAATTATGTGGCTGGCAAGGGAGTTGGTGCTCACCAGTCGAGACACGGGGATTAAAATATTATGTAGCAGAAACCATCCAACCCCGGCTGATTCAATATAATTGAATCAGTCTATTTGTCAGCTAAAATTCTGTTAATATAAATTTGTTTTTTGTTTATAGATGTCATATCTAATATTATAATTAAAGGGAAGTGGTATTAAATTATCTTGATTGTAATGTGGTGTAATGATTTAATTAAATGCTATAAAATAGTCCTATAGAAAAGAATTAAATAAAGTTAGATAATATTACAAATTTTCTTATTAATTAGAATACGGAGTCCCCATATATCAAGGAAATTTAATATATATTGTTTTGCCTCTGATGAATAGGCAAGAGAGTGAAAGGGAGGGAAGAAACCCATGAGAGTTGTCCAATTGATACTTGGCCGTCGCCATCGCCATCGCCATCGCCAATCGTCATCATCACTGTGGCTTTTCCCATGATCAGTAGAGTTAGATCTGACCCGTGGAAGGGATTCGCGGCCTCGGCATTTGGCATCCTCCGGTATACTCACTCACACACACACGCGTAGGAGAAGGTGTTTCAGTTTCCTCTCGATCACGCTATCCCGAAATTTGATCGATTGGAGGTATTCGCTGGCCAGCCCAACTCGCAACAATTAAAAAGACAAGGCAATGCACCCACACGTTACACGGCATTGTTAATATACGTACATATATTGCGGTTGAGTATACGTCGAGCTAGAGTGTGGTTCAGCCCATCTTGGGTACTTTTCCATCTTTGATCGGTAAGCTAATATGGTACTGTCGCTCCAATCGTATATAGAAAGAGAGGAGACCCGTAAATATTCAATACATGAATGGTTCCGACAATCTTAATCACCACGGCATGCATTTTACCATCAAGTTGTTAAGTCCTAGGAATTGTACGGAGGCTATTAGGAGGGGCGGGGGGCGATCGTTGTTGTAGAGATGTTAACACATGCTCAACCTTGAATAATATCATCCCGGTTACAGTTTAATGGACCGATTCAATTACGAGTCACGGTTTAGGAATGTGTGAACCGATCCGAAACCATTCATAAACGAGTTGGTTCATAATTTGGATCAATTTGACTTATGAACGGTTTACATTTTTTATTTTTTAATTTTAAAATTGAATCGATAATATCTTACCATTAATTTACTGTGTTTTTTACTGTTTGGGTCTGTTTTGCAATGGTTCCAGGCTGGTCAATGAGAAAATGTGCTACGTCGGTCTGGGTTCAATGGGCCTATTTGTTAAACTTGGGCCGTAGTTGCCATTTAACCCAATAAGAGTGGTTAGGGTAGGTTTGGGGCGGTATGGGCCTGTTACGGGTTTAACGGGCCGGTTCGGGTCGACCCGGTACGTTTACATATCTAGATGCACTGCCTTGTTGGGCCCTATATGGGCTTCGCAGGCCCAACAGAGTTGTTGTGGGGTGGGCTTTGTGTCCACATGACTCTCACGTGATCATCACGCCCCTTTCCTTCCGGCTTCTGTCGACCTGCATCTTTCCGGCTTCCGCAAGTTCCTTCTGTATCACCGTCCGTTCGCCGGCGGCGGACGAAACTCGTTGTGTCTGCAATCTGGGAATTCCTTCGCTTGCTGATGATGTCCCTCCTTATTGATCATCTCATGCCTACCATCTATCGATAATTTCCTTTATGGTTTGCTGATCTCTCTGTGTTGCTTTGTTCATTTGTTGAGGTTTTCTGCAAACCATGGGCTTGAGGGTTTTAACAGTCTTGATTCCGCATCTTTGCTTTTGATGTATTAGTTAAGTTCTCCTCTTGTATTCAGCCAACACAAAATGGTTTTCCTTTTGGGCCAGGAGGTATTAGACTTTAGTCCTGTTTGCATGGTTTGGAGTTGAGTTTCTCAAGGTAGCTAATGAAGTTCACTCATTCGAATGAAAGAAATCCTTCAGATCATTTTCTATGCTTGGTGGGGATTTTTTTTTCCTTTTATATCTTACACATGAGCGAAGAATTTTCAACTTCAGTGAGACGAATACCCGTGCCTGGTCCTGAACAAAAGTTCCTTTTTGGTCTCTTTCCACGTTGGTCTTTTTAGTTGTTATTGCAACAGGCTAACTTTTTCAGTATAGGCCGTGGTTAAATATTTTCTTCAAGGAAGTCTTGGAGAGGATGTCTGAAATATTTTCCATCTCTCACAGTCAGTCAGATGCAGATTCCCCTGCCATTGCAGCAAACAATCCAATGATTACATCGTGGCGTAGGAAGAAACGAATGATGCAACTTTTCTGAAGGATCTAAAGGATCACATCGATGAATTTGTCAATGCATCCATGGATGAGCACAAGAGCTGTTTCAAGAAAACTGTTCATGAGGATCTCCTTCCTGGTTCAAAGACATCCTTTTGGATTTGAGAGTCTTCATTCTGTTGATTTAGGAACTTGACTTGCATATGTTTTGCATGTCCAAGGTTGTTGCTGAAAGGAGTGCTGCAACACGGGAAGTTGAAAGTTATTTGCTTCATAGAACAGTCGTATCAGAATAGAAAACGTTTACCTCACATGGTTGATTGGTAAGTATGATGATCTGGTTAGTTACTATATTGAGCCACCTGATTCTCTCTGTATTTCACTTGTTCCTGACAAGAGTGCTTTATCGTTCAGGCCTGTACAAGTAGTTTTATTTCGACAAGCAGATCACAGAGATGAGAGATTTCATGACTTTGAGGCCCATTACTTGTGTTCAAGGCAGCCTCTGATTACGGTGTCTTATGAGCAGTCCAACTGCTATTCTCTGAAAGCTGCTTCAGGCTTGGATTCATGTAAGTTTTGGAGCAAGACTTCATCAAAGTTCCAAGTTGCGCACTATATGAACTGTCAGTTAGAAATATGTTCTTGGTATCCTTTAAACCTGATTTATTTTTCTGAGATAGGACTCTACCAACTAAAACCCCAAGGATATGGATAATAATGGTGAAAAGACTGATCATTTGCACATTTGAGTTTAGTAGAACCCTTCATTTCTTTTACTGATGGTCGGTGGTATGCGTTCATGTTCTGAGTTTACACTACTATTCTTGCCAATTCCACATCATTGTCAATCAATGCAAGTACTGCGAGACTGATTGTTAACAAAGGAGATGATTCTCGACTGCATCGTTTCATGTTTTCGTTCTCTACTGTATGATATTCAATAGATGTGTTAAATGGGCACAGACTATGAGTAGTCAGCCAATAAACTCGAGAGCATACTGTCCCTCTCAGCTTGGGAGTAGCAGAGTGGGGGGTATTTGGAATGAGAGCCCGAGGCACATGCAATCTCGTACACTGTGAGGGGTTGGTGAACCGACCTACCAAAGAAGACCTTGCATCCCTGCTCGTTGGCTCACTCTGACAAATAATTGGCAAAACGCCAGCCAATGAATGACCTGAACTGAATGCCCTTAAATCGAGAAGCAACTAGAATTTCCCCTCTGCTCCATTTAAGTGGTTTAGCATCCTTTTATCCTTCAATGAAATCTTAATTTTAAGTTTTTTTTTCTTTCTAAGTAATGGTTTTACGTCTTGAAAATGGACGAGATTTACCATTGAGTGTACTTCTTTGAGCTGATCTCTATCATGATCCTATTAAGCCAATTGTCCACAACAATTGCCTATTATGCATAACCCTTTCCTATTTGGAATCGTATATCGTAATATCATTATTAGCACAGTTTGTGAGATGGGTGCCTTGTCTCAGAAATAGAACCAAGTAACATGGTCTATGCCAAAGTCTACGCATAAACATGTCTGTTCAAGTGGTATTGCCTGCCTTACGTACAATTTGCACGTTCATTGTCCTCTTGAAAGCTCTTTTTGCAAGGGGGGAAGGGTACTATAGAAGATATACCGCATGTAACTTACGATATTTCTATGTCATATTGAAAGATCCTCGTCTTATATTGTGATTGAACAGATAGACAGATGAAATTGCAATGCAAGTTGATAGTTTCTATATGTATGGAGTAGAATCAAACTTCTTTAAGGAGATATTTTAACGCTGAGTTTATAGAGTTCTAGGGTATGCTTACTCAATGATCACTCACACGTTGTCTTCTCTTCTTGGTGGCGTTTTCAGCCTGTTGATTGAGGATGATCCATAGTCGGATGTCGGCTTGGCTGAGGCTGTAAGATATGTGTAAGAACATTTTCGAAGAGATTTAGGAAAAAGGACGGGAGGTGAGTGAGACTAAGTAGTGACAACACTGAGACAAAATACATAGTTTTAAAGGCCAAGTAGGGCTTGCTATTTGTTTCAGGTACTTTTGCTGGGCAAGCCGGGACTTCTCGCGTCTCCTCTTTGTCGTCTTCATATGAATAAAAGATAATATAAACTTCTTATTACTGCTCTTGGACACAGTATTTGCGCGGAAGCCTGTCAATGTCCTCTGATAAATTTCATTTCCTTACTGTGGCAAACTAAGGCCGCAGGCTTAGTTAGTTCATCATTCACTAGCAAGAGTCCCATGCTGCTGGGTATTATGAGTCTCTCGTAATCGGGGAAAAAGAGTAGAAAGTACTTGTGAAATGCCTAACATGCACTTGTTCACAGGCATTTGACATTGAACTACAAGAGGAAAACTTCAAAGAAGGCATACAAGTTGTTTATTTGGCTGAATAAGTCAAGCTAGTGGACTAACTAGTTGAATCTAGTCCATGCATGGTAATGATCTGAGCTAGCTCATCGGACATCAGAAGCAAGAACGTGAACAGTTAAGCTCTATGCTTCCTTCTCTGCCATGGTGCTCTCGGACGTTCACTGAAATTTCAAATCTTCCATACTGCAATAGAGGCAAACGAAGAACAAGATAAATGGCAGAAGGTACGGAAAGAAATAGAACGAGAGTCGGGACGACACACTTTAATTTATCTCGAAAGATGAAGGGGAAGTTCCTATCGACCTTTTGACTTCATTGTCTATTGACATGCTGCATCCCTCGTTGCTCCCTTCTCTACTCTTTCTGTACTTGGGGTATGGAACCTGGCCTGACTCGATGTGTTTCACATCCTCGATGAGCAGCTCGTAGTGCCTCTTCACCTCCTCGGGGGTCTTGCTCCCGCCAACGGCCTTGGCAATGTTATGCCAGCGGTCTGGGGTTTCCTTGTCGTAGAATGCCAGAGCCCTCTCGAAGGCCTTGTTCTGCTTCACCGTCCAGTTCGAGCTTGAATCCATCGGCGTTAGGACTCAAAACCAAGTAGACGAATCTATGTTTGTAGACCAGGGAAGAGGAGAAGAGAAGAGAAGTGGTCTTGGCCTGCAAAAGATTTGGAGATTTCATGGTCTTTATATAAGGATAAATCGTGGAGAGAGAGCGATGTTTTGAGCATGAGGTGGGCCAGTGCCAGTTGGCCTACAAATCTCCCCCAAAAGAAAAATGGTTTCTGGGTCTGCCTGAGCTTTGGAACCACAAATGGTTCAGGAAGACAGGAGAATATGTATGAAGTGTAGAGAGACGGTATACAAGGATGCTGAAGTCTCTCAAGTTAGAAACTAGTATCCTTTCTATCTGTCTTTTTTTTTTCCTTGATTCCCTTCTAAACTAGATATCTTGTATAATCAGACGCTCAGTCTAACGGGAAGCCGGTGTGGATTAATGTATTCGAAGTTACAGGGTCGGCGACCAAAACCGAGCTGAAAAAACGTTCATCTTTGAGCCTTAACGTCTCCAAGGGCCTCAAGTGCTTCTGGAGTTTTGTTGGCCTGGCGCTGCTCAATAATATGTGCAACGGAGAGGGGGTGAAAGGGGAGGAGATATTTTTCCTTCTAAGTGAAACCTTCTTCATGTACAAAGGGGATTTTCTGCAGATTCATGCAGATCTTCCCCACACTCCTTGTTCTGTTCTCTTCTCCACATATTTCCACTGCCTTGTGTGGGTCAGGTTAAAACCAGCCAAGACACAACATCACTTCACCTGTCCCACCAACCCGATTCGACAATTATCAACACGAACTTGGCCATAGCACTGCAAAGGAGAATCCACATATGGGTTATTTCTCGGATACCCGTATGATCTGTCGTGTCTGCCAATGCCATCGGCATAAAAAGCCCCTAAGTCCTCCTCTCTCTCTCTCTCTCTCTCTCTCTCTCTTTTTTCCCAGATGGAAGAGATCTCATAGTTTGTCCTTTTGTCCTGTGCAACATTCCAAAGCCTTTCTAGCTGGCGAAGGTGAACGGGTACAATGATTGTGATAACATGGGTCAACATATTACTGGGAGGGAAAAAACGCCAAGAGTGATCAATGGTGATCCTTAGGCTTATGTCTTGCTCTAAAACCACTTGCCATTAGTGTCACTCTCTTTATTAATGATGTGTGTGCTGTGGGGGCACATATGATGAATGATTTGGATTGAAATCCAGGCAGCGCCTAGCTTCGGGTTATTATCACGCCTAGTTCGACTCCACTGTGGGAGAGTCTAGACAAAGTTTTGGCTGCCGTTCTGCTGAGCGACCGTATGATTGGTGATGTGTTGGAAAATAGGTCTGGTTAACGCGAGCTTGGTGATATAGAGCGACAGATAATCATGGCAAAGGAACATGTTTCTCATGCTGTCTTAATTTGACAAATCTAGAAGCTATACATGTCCTTTCTGTGGTCATTTCAAAGGAATAATTTGAACTAGGCACTCGTATGAAAATGAGAAGCATGTAGAAACACAATACACGTACGTATACACGTAAATATAAACACATACTCGTAGACAGTGAAGTGAAACGTAGTGTCGTGGCTAATGCCTAATTGTAGGCCTCTGCTCACTGCAAATGTGGTCAATTGGCATTCGACAGTGCAAGGGCTCTTCGTTTCCAGGTTAACACTGTCGACTTTATTATGCAAATCCTTTACCATTCCATGAGAGTAGAGTTGAAGAACGTATTTTCCACTGCTGAATGAGAATCGATACTCGATGGATTTAAAAAAAAAAACCCCACTTCCTCTCAATCCAGCATCTCAATCAAACCAGGAACAGGAAAATTGTTCAATTTCTGGTGCACTGACCACTAACAGTAAGGAGGAACACAACACTCCCAAGAAAAATAGCCCTGCTAAATCGTTGAAAGCCAACTCCACATTTTTCCCCCCCTTCAAGATCCGACCCACATACGAATCATCTTATTTTCATATAGAAGAAAATGAAGGTAACTCAAGAAAGGGATGGTTGGGCAACACAGCTTCAGCGGTAGAGGCTCTCAGATCTCAGGTTCTCGGCAATTTCTGTCTCCCAACGGTCACCATTCTCGAGGAGCTTCTCCTTGTCATAGAGCAGCTCCTGTTGCAAAGCATATAAATAAGTCATGAACCCATAAGGAGTCTGAAGTTAGATAGCCACTAATTGGGTTAGTAAACAAAAAAATCTCGAACCTCATGAGTTTCAGTAGAGAACTCAAAGTTGGGGCCTTCAACAATGGCATCAACTGGGCATGCTTCTTGGCAGAATCCACAGTAGATGCATTTTGTCATGTCAATATCGTACCTGTAAGACCATATGGTTCATTAGTATGGGCAAGAGCAAGACAGGAATCCAAAACTTGAACTGGATAGACTAGACACAAGAACCCACCTAGTTGTCCTGCGACTCCCATCTTCTCGTTCCTCTGCTTCTATGGTTATTGCTTGCGCAGGGCATATCTGAAAGCATCGATATCTTATCAATGACATTTTCTTAACAGAATCTAACAGTACCTTAATAATAGCAGAGTAAAAACCATGAAAATCGAAGCATAATATACAATTGAAACAGAAGCTATTAATCCAAGCTTCATCTGGATTTCCAGATGCACAGAGAAGATAAACAGACTAGATCGTCAGCCAGATAGCGTTGCCATTGGAGTAGTCAAAGATAAGAATGCAGGGCAAGCAGCATAAAAATTTTCCTTGAGATCTACAAGCCTAAAGTCAAAGCTTCATCACTCAATACAGAGGTGATCATAACAATTACGAGCACTAGGGAACAACAACTGAGTGACTGATCTTTCTTTTCAATGTAAATGGGAAGGAAAATTACCAAACCTTCCACATACAATTTCTGAATTCTTACGTAATAGAGCCAAAAAAAAAACCCTACAATCTTACAGCTTCACAAAGCTTGCAGGCTATGCAACGTTCCTCTCCAGTTGGATACCTTCGAAGTGCATGTTCACCGCGAAATCTAGGGCTCAGAGGGCCCTTTTCAAATGGATAGTTGATCTGCAAACAGGAAGATCGTTCAGATATGATTGACTCCAAGAGAAGTAAATAGTCATCTACACAATGATGCACTTACGGTAAATTTTGGCTCAAAGAAGTATTTCAATGTCAGCATCAAGCCACGGACCATTTCAGTGAGAAACAAGGTATTTATGCTTCGCTCAAAAACTATACAAGGATGAAATGGGGATCAGTAGCCACGTCTCGTATGGTGATAAAAAGAAACAAATCAATACATCTGGAGAACTACCAGAGCTCCAATCCTTGGAAATTTCCTTTGCCAGTTGCTCTCTTTCTTCATCATCTGAAGATCAAAAGGTCACAGTAGCAATCCAATCACATAGTTAGTTTCCATGATTCAACTATTTAATCTATTTCTCACTAAAACATCACATTTTAATAAGAAACTTCTCAAACAGACAATACAAGCACATAAATTTACTTGCATGTTTTCTATATGTAGGTATACACGTACGCTGGCACAGAAAAAGTAAAGCGCTTAAAACTATTTGTTGCAAGCATTCCACCTAAAATAATAGAAGAAACGAACCATTGTGAAGCATGGGGAAAAGGCAAACCTTTCTTAGTGGAGAATGTACGTGTATTGGTGCCAAGGCCATAAACATGTGAGCTCTGCAATGCATGCCCTGATACGGCCTAGATATCACAGAAGCAGAAACATAAGCCTCACTCTAAAATATCAAAATGTAATTGGAGAATTATCAAGAAAATGTAGAACACTGCCTCAAAACAACGTACAACGGGGAAATGTGAATTGGAAGCAAGAGTGGTGATCTTGAAATTCATTACAAAAAGCAAGGAAATTAAGGAGAAAAACGAAATATCACGTCCAAGTAGTTTCTCAGAAATTAGCATAAAGAAGAACTACAACATAGTCAATAGATTGGAGAATCATCTCACAAGAACAGTGCCAAATCATTTTCGCCATTGGACTCTTCACAGAATCTGTCAAAGTTCTCTAATTTTAATAAACTTCCAACAAATTTACGGCAGCATCGATTGAGTCGGTTCCGGAGTCAAATAAAAGAAGCCATGACATGATCGAGCAGTTAAAAGGAATCGCAGTCCGAGCTTAGCTGCTAGGGATCCTAACCCAACGAATTCAACTGGTCTCCCCTCCGACCAAATGAAAAACATGGGGAGATTTTAGCTAAAATCCCATTTTAATGGATTTTCTCAGGCATCAAATGAGCTCGGAAGTACGCCGAAAATGAATAGCAGAAGCTAGAAGAGTGAAGTAAATACGAGCTGCCGAGCGCAGAGAGCTTGGAGAGACTTGCGAGCCAAGATCAACATCGCCATTGATGGAAGCGATAAGCAACCTTGCTCCCTCTCCTCTGCTGAGATCAAATTAGGGATTTTTCTTCTTCCACAGACCAAGCGGCCGGTGTAGTCCCAGATCCCCAGATGGAGGAGGGCCACGGGTGCGTCCCTTGGATTTGTTTTATCCTGTGACGGGATCGGTCCTATGGTCCCGTGTGCGCTAGTGAAAAGATCGGCATCGGGCGGTGTGGTCGGCCACTTTGGCCCCAAACAACCGGCTCGCCCGGCCGCCATTGGTCATCTGACGCCAACAATGGCAAGGGGTAACCGAGTTGGCTCAAGTTGGTTTTCCGGTCTGCTCCAGGACCGGTCAAACCGATCCGGTTCAAGAGACTGTGCCTGCCTCTTCTTCTCATCGACTTTTTCGAAGGCCCAGCCCATTTGTTTGTGACCCAACTGTCCGTCGGTGCGTCGGTGAGAGTTCAAGAAGTTAAACCCTACCTTCGTCCCTTTCGGTGCTCTCCCGAGGGTGCCTCTGTGCGATCGTTGCTCGTCTTCGCAGCTTCTCGCGCCTCTGCTTCGCCGCAGCTGTTTTTGACTGAATTGATAGAGGTTTTAATTATCATCCTATCGTTCTGAAGTTTGTGGATTCATTTGCTAGTAGTGTAAACTTACACTCTTTGCTTGACTTCCTAGTTGGCCTTCTCCATTAGTTCTCCACTTAGCCAGTGTATCTGCTAGCTACTGTTCTGAAAGTGGCCTCTAGAGGACTTTGGAAGTGTCTCAAACCACCGTCGATCTGTGTCACCGTAATTTAGTGTGTGAGAGAGTGATTGCCGTTATATTTCAAAATTTACTGGAAATTGGTTGTACATGTTGGCTGGGTTTGTGGGAAATTTCTATCCACAGTCCTTCATGAATGTGAAATGTTTATGCTGCTTGGCTCGTTGTTCTTGTACTCCCCTTGCGTTCGGGGGAAAATGTTCGTCTTGGGACACGTAGAGGAGTCTAATTTGGTGGGGAGAAAGATTGAGAAATGATGCTGGAAAATGGTGTGACATAGCCTGCAGCCCCCATTGTGTGAAAATGTTTCCACTCATGACTTCCAGAGTGAAAATTCCAATTTTTTTGCTATCTGTAATTTTCCATCTTGTATTATATGTTGCCATTTTACACTTTTACCGATCATTACAACTTTATATGGGATTAATTTGTTTGCTTGTTCAGACCTATGAATGAATAATTTTGATATTTGATATTATATACACATATAATCAATACTGTATTTCTTTCCACTGAAATAATGTATGCTTTGTTTTTTTCCCTTCTTGTATGCTTTGTTTTTTTTACCTTCTGTTTCTGAATAATAATGTATGCTTTTGTCACTATGCTTAGTATTCCATAATGTGATGTCTATACTCCACTTTAATTCGTGCTTTTTTCAATGATAATGGACTTTCCTGTGTAGGTCTATGTTTTTGTTGACATGGACCCATTTTATTGATGTATTGTCATTTTCCTCTTCTTGCAGCTTTTCAGTAGAAACAATGGAGGAAGATCCAAATGTGAGCAATGTTACAGATTTCCTATTCCTCATCATTCATTAACTTTTCCACAAAGTACACATTTCTGCTGCCTCTTGCTGCTTTTAGAATCAGTAGTGTTTTTTCTACGCCGTGAAGATGAAAATATTGTAGCCAGAAGCAAACTTTCCTTGATTCTGCTATAAATCTCCTGCTTTTAGAGTACTTTTATCTTGTAGACTGTTGACTTTTTTTTTTTCAATTGTGAAGTGAAGCTCAAAATGTTGAATCTATAGGAATTTGAGCCATTTGGTTGAGAATTAGGAGAAAAGTCTTTTTTGAGTCAGTTTATTAGAAATCTCAAGCTAGCAGTATCTCTCTTCCCTTTTGTTGAAAATTTTGTCCATAAATGTGTTTGTGTTCATCATCGTCAATAGTTTTTCCTTATAGACTTCTATGTGGTCTCTAGTCTCAGATGTTGTTAACTACCTTTTTATGTTCATGGCTATCTTCTTTTATAGATGGGTGTTGCTTTGATCTGTCACTCGAAGATATCTAGAAGCATTTTTTGATGGAATATTCTTTTGCATTCATCCTCTCCGTTATGCAGGGTTGTTATAGTTTTAATTTTTCTTCAACTTATAATATGTGTATGTATATCGTAATTGAATGGTGGGTAGAAGATATGCCATCCAGTTTCATAAATTGCTTGTGTGTGGCACTTGCACTTACCTAGATCTTTAATTGCAGGCTACAAAGAACGAGGAAGAAGAATTCAACACAGGTCCACTCTCCGTCTTGATGATGAGTGTTAGGAACAATACACAGGTAAGAGACTTAAATTGCCTGAATTATTCTTATATTGATCCTTTGGTCCTTGGGTGTTTGCAGTTGTATGGTCGCTTGCACAGAACAATATTATTTGTCAAGCAAAATGTTACAGATCAGAGTTAAACTGGCATACTATATTAGCTGTTTCTTTGAAGAAATAATTTGTTGATAGAAAAAAATGTTTCTACCCAAGGTTTTTGATTCTGTGATATTAATTTGTGTCTAGTGTCTCAGTTGATTATTCTGGAAAGATATGTTGTTGATTATATTTGTGTTGCTGTACGTATTTATACGCCAATATTGATGTTATTGGTAGGTCCTGATTAATTGTCGGAACAATCGGAAGCTTCTGGGACGCGTAAGGGCTTTTGATCGCCACTGCAACATGGTTCTTGAAAATGTTCGGGAGATGTGGACTGAGGTGCGTATTCATTCTCCCTGTATGTCAACCAGCATTGAGAATATTTATGGCCATCACCTTTTCACCTAATCAGGTAAAATCTCTATCCGTCGCAGGTTCCTAAAACTGGAAAGGGCAAGACAAAAGCTCTGCCCGTCAACAAGGACAGGTTCATAAGCAAGATGTTCCTCCGAGGAGATTCCGTCATCATTGTGCTTAGGAACCCAAAGTGACTTGCTAGACATCTCCATTATCGTGTCCGTCATTGTGCAGATGTCTAGAGACTGAGACTTACGCTGCTAGAGGAGCTGTAGTAGGCTATTACCCTCTTGTGAGTTGCTTCTTGTACCCACTAATGGTACGCTCTGGCCTCCTCGTGGTCAATCATACCAGTTGAGATTTGATATTACCATGCTTGAGATCTGTCCTTTGAATTTACTACTCTGTCTGGCTCTTAGTCAGGATAGGATGCCTTTTATTTGAAACAGAAGCTTCATACCAAATGGATAAGTAGAGAAAATGCCTCCGGCTAATTTTTGATTCACAGGTGATGTACCGTTATCCATCCCCTTCGCAATTTTTAGTAGTATCTCTTTTTAGTAGCATAGAGGCTGGGGGGAAAAAGTGCACATCCTTGTGAGGGGTTAAGATTTACATCTATAGAAATTGACAGTGATGAAGGTGGAAAGGGAAGGGGGAGGGCAAGGCTTGTGTTTAATGTGCTACAAGACAAATGCAATTATGTATTCCATTCTAACCCTCAGTCGATGTGATCTCAGGCAGGATGGGACACCCTTATCAGTATTACATGTGATATGTCCATTTAAAATATTTGTATTGCTGCGAAAATCTTGTTACATAAAATGTGGAAGGTGTACATGGATTGTCTCTAAAATGGGTGCTTGGGGCCCTTCCTCTCGACTCATTATTGTATATTGCAGATGCTGAATCATCAAGAAACTGACTCATCAGGAAAATGAATTATTGGCCAGTAATAACTATGATAATGGATTCATGTTTACGGCCGTCGTTTAAGTAATTTCCCAAATTTTAATGTAAAGAAATAGCAGAGTTTTAATTAATATCCACATAATAACAAATATTGTTAAATCTCTGAACTCATTTTCTACCCAAGAACCTAAAAGTGAAGGGGGCAACTGATCGTATGGTTGAAGTCTCAACATTTACCCGCACTTGGAAACACAAATGTCATGTACAATAAATACTAGGCATTGATGTTATCAGGCCACAACCCTACTCTGACAATGCCTCTGAGCTTTAGGGCCTTTGCCTATAAATACTAGGGCAGAACTTCTGAAGAAGAACCCATCCCATAGAAATCTACTATCAGTGTACGCTCAGTAAGAGCTCTTTACATTAGAAAGTTTCCTTCAATCAATTACTTCAGGGGGAGACGATATGCGCACTCTTGCTTTCGCTGCTTTCTTGGTCACTCTACTCCTCTCAGTAAGCAAGCGACTTTATACCTAACCTTCGAGTGACTCCTTGTTTCGGGGATCGATCCATTAGCTGTCCGAAGGATAAAACTAGCTCTATACATTTCTAGGCAATGAGACAATGAGCGTACTGCCTGCTCGGTTCCATATAATCCATTAAAACTGCTTCCATAAAGAATTTGACCACACGAGCTCTTGGGTTACGACCAACGGCAAGGTCTGGTGTGTCTGCTGTCACTGTCGTACAGTATTGTCGTTTAGGAAGAAAGGAGATCAGATGTTTCGAGATTATCGGCCATCTATGTGTTGCCGGGAGATAATCTTCCCGATGCAATAACATAATTAACTCTTATTCGTCTTGGAAATCTGCAGGTCGCATCCATAGGAGGAGCTGCTAGGAAAGACCCGGAAGAGCACTGGGTGGCGGTGATGGAGGAGGAGCCGATGCCCGAAGCCATTAGAGGACTTGTCCGTGGTCTCGACTCTCGACCCAGAGAAGATCTTCTTCCTCATGGCCATTCTCACTCTCATCACGGTCACAGGGCGACCGAGGACTGCGAGACTGCAACATCCAACGACCAGGATGGGAAGAAGCCGAGCGAGGATGAATTTGAAGAGGAGGAGAGGAAGTTTGCTGATAGCTTCCAGCCCAGGGCTAGTGCATCAGCTTACGGCGATGGCGGTGTCGATCTCACCGCGGAGGTCAAGAAGAAGCTCACCAATGACTTGGAGCCCAGGCCCAGCGCCACCGACTATAGGGGTAAAGGGAGGGGGGAGAAGCCGTTCACCGGAGACTTTGAGCCCAGGCCCAACTTATCGGTCTACCAAGGCTGAATCACTGGGTTTGGAGGAATCCCAAGTTGGGCGCTCGAATGCTGTACTGTCTATCGTACTCTCTCTCCATGATCGATCTGATTGGAAGAGGTGCGAATAAGCTTTTTGTTGCACGTAGGTTGTGCATCTACCGCCAGTCTTCTAGTTGCCTCCTCGTTCCTTCCATGTCGTGTCTAGATACTGGATTGGCCGATGTTACTGCATCACGTTTATGCTTTTCCAGCCAGTGATTATAAGAAAAAAAAAAGCCACTTACCCAAACATGATATTGGAATTAATGACACATTTTCATACTTCGAACTTTGAACTCATCGTCCTTTATCGGTAATGTCCGAGCACGTGGTGCAATGGCTGCCCAACCACTTATTATATATCTATATAATGTCAAAAAAAAACCTTTTAGGTTATATAAATGAGAGAAAAGGGTAAGAATACATTCTTTTTGGGTGTGAAAATGAAATTTACAATTAATATTTGACAAGAATGAAGGGTGGCAAAAAGTGAAACTGGGACCAAATACTATAATATGTTTTTACATTTAAAATCAATTGTTTATTGCAATAAAAGGTGCCATACAAAATGTACAGAGATTATATATGTATATATATTGATGGTCTAAAACGGGTCCCTTGGCCTTGGAAAATTACCTTAGCACCGCCTAAACTATAAATAATGTGATATTTTAATCCGTAAGTCATTTTCTTCCCACATTTTATCACCGGCTCCGACCATTCCTCCATCCACTGTTATTTCTTTAATTCTTCGATCAGACGTTTTGACTGCTACTAAATTTTCAACCGGACTTTCAGGACGAAAGCGTGAACTCGGACGGAAAATATTAGGGGGCAAATGGACGTCTATCCTAGTCGATTGTTGTGGGGGCGAATGTGCCAAAAAACAAACCTCAGGGTCACAAGGCACCTAGTTTATAGTTAAGGGGTGTCAGTCGAAATTACGCATTTTCTTTTGTCCTTGGATGAATCTAATTGGCTAAAAAATGGGTCCCGCATTCAACAGAGATTTTTGTCATATAAATAATAATTATCAATCATTCACATGATTTTTTTTTATGCTTATAGTATATTATTATCGACATGTACATAGTTTTTAAAATTGAATCGAATTAAAAATTTGTGTAAATATAAATTAATGGATCAATAGATCGAATTGGAAATTTAATAGATTAAACCGTATATTAAATAAATAATATTATTAATATAATATTATAATTTAATTATGATTTATAATCCAAATCATTAATATAGTTATAATGTTAGTCCCAAATTCAACATAAAATATAAATATAAGTCCAGTAAAATAAAATAAGTATATTATAATATGTTTTTATTTTTATTTTTATTTTTAAATTAGCCGGTTT
>CXYZ01007734.1:1654413-1718089 GCA_900006705.1 Sonneratia caseolaris
ATATATATTATAATATATTTTTATTTTTTTAAAATTTAAGTCAACCAACTTTTTTACCGGTTCAATTGGGTTTATCGGTCAGACCGCGAACCGACCGGTTCAATTGGAATTGACCTCTTTAAATGTGCAATTAAACTTTTTATAGGATCGGATCGGGTGATTAGTCAGTTCCTGATTGAACCGGTCAAACCGACTATCCTAATCCAGTTTTTAAAACTATGGAGATGGGCCAATATCAGAATTTTCTAGATTTTTTCTCTCTCTCCTCTGGTATATGATTCTACTCTTGACTCCTGGTTTTTTATTAGGGAATACACAATTGCCATGTACTGCCCCATACGTGCCCGTCCTCAACAGCCAGCCAGCCACCCACCCACAAAAGTCGAACACTGTTTCCTTCAAGCTCGGGCGGGAGGACGACTGACCACGAGCCTCAAAGTTTTTCTCCTATGTTCGTGCCGCCTATGGCAATAAGTTCTAAACTCGAGTCTCAGCCGTTTCTCATGAGCCAAGCTTTCCTTCTCTTCCCCCATTCGGCCGTAGAAGTGTTTGGGTCTACCGAGCAACCTGTTACGACACCTTCGCTCGTGTTGATTGGTTGATCGACACGAACCCAATCCTTTATAGGTTTCGGTGAAGGTTTCACAAATAGGACATGAAGTTGGATTTAACAAACGGAAGAAGCTAAAGTTATTTTATTAAGTACGTCTCGCCCCATGAAAAGGATGCATCGGATCTGCATGCATGTATCCTGTCCCTGTCGATGAATATATATATATATATATATATATATATATATATACTTAAGCGATATGCGTGAATAAAATCGGAATTAGAATGATCTTAAAAATAAAATAGGATGGAGTGCAAAGGAATGGTCATTACCATTCTACAACATTTTTTTAAGAAATTATAATGCTTTTTTGCTAATTTTTTAATAAACTTTTTGAAATACTGAAAAATATATATATTTGAAATCTATAAAAGTTTCATAAATCTCTAAATATTATTTTTTAAATAAGTTTTGAAAATTTAAAGATTTGATTTATTAGCCATGGTAAGGCTACGCGGAGGGCATTTCTGTAATTGAGGGTGAACTGGAGCCCATCCCCGACGTCATCAGGCGAAAATCCTGTCCACGTCCGTTACCTTAGCAAGGCTTTCTGCCTATAAATACGACACGACATCTGAAAATATCCCATGCAAAATCAATCAATGAATAGCACTGCCTCAGCTCTCTCTCTCTCTCTCTCTATTACAATACAAGGTCATTACCTTCAGGGACGACAGTGTGGCCACTCCTGCTTTCCTGATCGCTCTACTCTCAGTAAGCAACTTCATATCTAATGCATACACACATAAATGATACATATACGTATACAAGCATGTGTATATAGATGTGCAGTTGTGCACCAGACAACATGGTTCTTGCTCGATCCGTCTTCCTCTCAATCGCCGAGCGGCTCCGCGCTCTGGGCCGTCTGCTTTGTGTCATCATAAGTGACGGTTTAACAGCTAGATCGATCAAGTAAAACTGCTATTCCGGGCCGTACGTATATGATCGTGTGGGAAGAAAAGAGCTCAGACGTTTCGAGGATGGGCCTTCTCCGTGTTGCTGGGGATTAATCCTCCCAATTGCAATGCAAGGAGAAGCACCTTTTAGTGGGCTCCAACTCTTATTCGTTTGGGAAATATATGCAGGTAGCTACCACAGGAGGAGCTGCCAGGAAAGACCCGGGGGAGTACCGGGCGGCAGTGATGGGGGTGGAGCCGATGCCCGAAGCAATTAGAGGACTTGTTCGTGGTCTCAATTCTCAACCCAGAGAAGTTCTCCTTCCTCATGTTCATTCTAGTTCTCATCACGGTCACAAGATGACCAAAGACTGCGAGACTGCAACATCCAACGACCAGGAGGAGGAGAAGAAGTCCAACGCTGAGGACTTTGAGCCGAGGCCGCCCAACGTATCGGCTTATGGCGATGAAAGTGTTGAGGTCGAAGAGAAGAAGAGGAAGTTTGCTGACAGCTTCGAGCCCAGGCCCAGTGCCACCGACTACAGGGGTAAAGGAAAAGAGGAGAAGCCCGTTCACTGAAGACTTTGAGCCCACGCCCAACGGTGTCAAGGTGACCGAATAGGCAGAGAAGAAGCTCGCTGATGACTTCGAGCCAAGGCCCAGCGCCACTGACAATAGGGGTATGGAGAAGCAGTGCAGCGGAGATTTCGAGCCCAGGCCGAATGTTTCGGTCTACCAGAGCTGAATCGATCGGTCCGGAATTAGAAGTCGGATGCTCCAACGCAGTATCACGCTTCCCCGCTGGGAAGAAGCGAGAATAAGCCTTTGATGTGTGAAGATTGTGCATCTACTCGTGCGTCTTTGTCAGCAGCACGTATTGTTGCGTTAAAAAGCCGTGTCTGGATACTGGCCGGCTGATGTTAGCGTATTGCACCTGTGCTTTCGATCTGTCTGTAAGAAAAACTGGCTTGATACGAAACGATAGCAACTCGGTGCCAACTACAAAGCAGGCACATGTGTTGTTAGCAAACGCAGTGGTAATTGCACTTATTCACAGTGTCAACAGAATCACACATCTCCGTTTGATCCACATATAGTACATACCCTCAAGCAACACGTAAGGGTCTAAAGAGGTTACTCTTAAGACTTAACATGATTCCTTCTCACAATTTCGTCCCGAGGAAGAAACAAATAGGTGCCTTCAACCGCTAACAGTAAAGAGTTCAATCCAACTTGAGATAGGGATAGAGGCAGGGATGCATGCTATTAGAGAATGATTATGTAGAAAGTTAACATGATTTGGCCGAAATCATTACACCAACAGATTCAACGACGGATCACTAGCAAGAGATGGTACAATTTTGCTCATCTGGACACGGATGTACACTATGCCAATGTAAATACAAACAGAGCTTCCTAGGAAAAAGATGCACACTTTATTGATTCAAACTTACAAAATTATTGGTCCCTCCATTAGCAACAACCAGTAGACCTCGGTTGACTGGTGGTCCCGACATCGATGGTGTCTGGCAAGTATCTGATGCAAGAGATCCCAATATTAAGCCACAAATGAGACCAACAATTAATGAAACATCATTCAACTTTGCAGACGACTTGCATTTAAATGATGAATGCACCTAAGTCATCAACTTCTTAAGAGTGTATCCGCCATGTCAGCGATTAACATTACTCTCTAGTAATAATCAAGGTCACAGATAAAATATGGATTGCAATAAAGAAAAATGAGACATAAGCAAATGCATCTTGCTAGCAATTTATCCAGTCAAGCATCCAGTCAAATACTGAAGGATTATATGCTGCTCTCTACAGTTATTCCTGAAATTTATTAAATTCATCAATTTGGGACTTACATCTCCTCTTCTTCTCCACTCTTTACAGCATTAGTTGATATGCAAAGGAAAGCCTCTTCCACATTGACACCTTCCTTGGCAGATGTCTCAAAATAAGGAATATTGCCCTTTGAAGCGCACCAGGCTTGGGCCTTTTTCTCTGAAACCTATATTCTCCAAAACAAGAGCAGCATCGACCAATCAAGAGTCGGCACATGTTAGGAGCCAATTAAGAATATGAAGAGAGCAACGTAAGCAGTATTTACCACTCTGCTGTTTCCACCATCCACATCGGTCTTATTCCCTATAACAACAAAGGGGAAGTTCTCTGGATCTGAAGGGCTAGCCTGCACAAGGTCACAGGTGTCATTGTTGTATGTGCATCACTAAGATTCCACGAATATTCACTGATAACTTTTGTCACCCAAAAAAATAAAAAGGAAAAATCGAAAGATGATCAGACTGTTACCATTGTATAATCATTTAATGTAGAGCATGTGAAACACAAACCTGAATTAGGAACTCCTCTCTCCAGTTGTTAAGGTTGTCAAAGGACTTCATCACATTGACATCATATACAAGAACACAGCAATCAGCACCTCGGTAGAAAGCAACACCCAGACTTTGAAATCTCTCCTGGCCAGCAGTATCCCAAATCTGCCGTAAAAAATAATGTACTTAATTTATAGTTCAACCAGAATTTTTCCATCCATACAGGTAAATCTCAACACTCTTTAAGGCAGAATGTCAGTGTTCAGAGACAAAATATTGAGTTTTACGTCCTACTGTGGTGGTCTGAAACCACATCCACACTTGGGCATAAGAACTGTAAATTCAAAAGCATTCTGCCACAAGGTGAACCTGCAAGGTGAAGAGCCTATCTTCGAGCTGTACTTCCTTGGTAAGGAAATCAGCTCCTATTGTCGCTTTGTATTGATTGCTGAACTTCTTATTCACATATCTAAGGAATAAGTCAAGGAATCCAACTGCAATGAGAGTAGGGTCTGGATCAACCACAGTAAGAAATGCACAAGATCATGCGGCAACTCTGCCTCAAAGAAAATGTTTTAACAATTAATGACTGGAGGATACTGGTTCATCAGAGAGGTCTTGCCCACCCTGCAGATCACAAAGAAGGTAAAGCAAATCATCTTCATTAGTTTGACTGCACAGAAGAAAAGTCCCAATTTTTACACTCCAGTGCAACCCAATCGGAATATCAGTGCTAATGAATCAATTACTAACAAATTCAAATGGAGATCCCTCAGGAAATCGCTAAATCTCAAGAAAAAAGAAGCTGCGGATCATCAACCTACTGTAAATCTAATAAACAGACTTGAAATTCCGACGGCCACGGTTCATGACAAACGATCGAGAATTAACTCCACAACAGTTCGGCTTACTCCAGCAATCAGGAGAATGAAAACACACGTACTATACAAATCTAGACCGGATCTCCAGCAAGGAGAACCTATCACAGGAATCCGTCCTACTCCGAAATCTCGAGAGGTCATACTGATCGCTCCCATAGCTTCGCGATTTAACGATGCGGTAAGTGATGGAACGCTCTCAGCATATGCATGCGGACAAGTGACATATGCAACCGGACACGTGCAAGCGATCTACGCAAACAGAGAGAGAAAGAGTACCCGCTGTCGCCGAGGATGATGACCTTAAGGAGCTTTCTTCGGCGGGAAGACATCTCGGGGTGTAACCCTAGAACTCGACAGATCCCAGACCCAGAGAGAGCTTCGGTTTCTGAGGCAGCAACGCAGCGAGTTTGAATGTAAAGTTTCCACGGTCTTTTCCTCTTACCTTGCCAGTCAAACAGAGGAGAACATTAGCGACCGGAAGTCAATAAAAGTAAGAGATATTAAGTGGGTAGATTTGGCCCAGAGTTGACATGTTAAATTCGAAAATTGGCACATAATTCTTATTAGATTAAGGATGGATATGAGACTAATTTAAGAAATAAATCTGTTGAATAAGAATTTACACTCAACTGTATAAAACTGAATCTGTCAAAATCTTGCAATCATCTAGTGCTCGCAAAAGTGGCATGGCCGAAAATGACTATGACGTCTTTTCATATTTGGTTGAAAATATGGAAATTTTTTTATAATAAAATAAAAGTATGAGAAAATTTTTAAAAAATTATTAATTACCAATATAAAATTATAAGTTTAATAGTTATTGAATTATTTTATGTAAATTAATATAAATGGTATATTAATCAGTTAATTTTATAATAATATTTTATTTTTAAAAAGTAAATTATTTAAGGATTTATCACTTAAAACATAAAAATTTCATACTTGAGTAGGTATTTCAGATCACCTAATTTTTCGTGTCAGCTCTCTAGTATTTTTCCATTCTTTGGCAATTTATTTTAATTTTTTAAACTAAAATATTATTTATTTTAAATAATTTGAAAAAGATAATAAAAAAGATTATGTTAACAATTTAAATTGGATCATAATCCCATTCACTTAAACATGATTTCAGGCTGATTCATAATTTTCTTGAATTGTGGCCCGTAATTGTAATCAGGCTAAATGGGGGTAAATTACACAGTTGGTACAAAACGTTTTGACAATATAACACTTTGGTACAAAATGTTTAAAATGTAACTCAGTGATACATTTTCTTTTAAACATGTAACACTTTAGTACATTCCGTTAATTTTTTATTAACGCCGTTAATTTTTGATGACGTGTAATGTCTACGTGGCATTCATTGATGACGTGACTTCATATTTTAAATATGTGGATTGTTACGTGGCACATGGTGGAACCTGGTGGAACCCACCATTTTTTATTCATTTCTCTCTCCGCACCTTTCTCTCTCTCTCTCCCGCTCTCTCTCTCTCTCGACTCTCTCTCCGTCTCCCTCTCTCACTCGGCTCTCTCTCTCACATGGCTCTCTCTCAACTCTCTCTCCCTCTCTCTCTCGCTTGGCTCTCTTTCTCTCTCTCGGCTCTCTCTCCCTCTCTTTCTCTCGGCTCTCTCTCTCTCTCTCTCTCTCTCGGCTCTCTCTCTGTCTCCCTCTCTCTCTCGACTCTCTTCCCTCTCCCTCTCTTTCTCTCTTGCTCGACTCTCTCTCCCTCTCTCTTGCTCACATGCTCGACTCTCTCTCTCTCTCAGCTCTCTCTCCCTCTCTCTCGCTCGCACACTCGACTCTCTCTCTCTTTCTCTCTCCCTCTCCCTCTCTTTCTTTGTTGCTCGGCTCTCCGAGAGAGAGAGAAAGAGAGAGAACCGAGAGAGAGAGAGAGAGAGAGAAAGAGGGAGAGAGAGGGAGAGAGAGCCAAGACGGAGAAAGAGAGAGAGAGAGAGAGCCGAGTGAGAGAGAGAGAGTCAATCGTGCGAGCGAGAGAGAGGGAGAGAGAGATGAGAGAGAGAGAGGGAGAGAGAGAGTCGAGCATGCGAGCAAGAGAGAGGGAGAGAGAGCCGAGCAAGAGAGAAAGAGAGGGAGAGGGAGACGGAGAGAGAGCCGAGAGAGAGAGAAAGAGAGAGAGAGAGAGCCGAGAGAAAGAGAGGGAGAGAGAGCTGAGTGAGAGAGGGAGAGGGAGAGGGAGAGGGAGAGAGAGTCGAGCGAGAGAGAGAGCGTGAGAGAGAGCCGAGTGAGAGAGAGAGAGAGAGGGGTGCGGAAAGAGAAATGAATAAAAAAATGGTGGGTCCCACCATGTGCCACGTGACAATCCACATATTTAAAATATGAAGTCATGTCATTAAGAAATGCCATGTACACATTACACGTCATAAAAAATTAACGGAATGTACTAAAGTGTTACATGTTTGAAAGAAAATGTATCACCGAGTTACATTTTAAACATTTTATACCAAAATGTTACATTGTCAAAACGTTTTGTACTAACTGTATAATTTACCCGGCTAAATGGTTTCGGACCTATTTTGAATTAGCTCGAACCGCCCATATTACATTTTTTTTAATTTTACTTTAATTTTTTTTACTGTTTGAATTTGTTTTTTGTTATTCAAATTTATCCCTTTTTTTTTCATAAGAAAACATCATTTAATATTGCGGTATTATCTAGCAAAATTCGACTGGAGCACTCAATGAAGAAAGTTATCAAACATAACGAGAGAGACCCAACATTTCTGGGGAAAAAGAAAAAGCCTTGACAAGTCGAGTATTCAAGCTCGACAGACAGTCATCCTCGGACGTCCAACAATATGTCATTGCAGTTTCTCTAGCAAGCTACTTCTAGATGGATACAATTTTCCAGTTCCTTAATCGCCTCAAACGGCTGCGATACAAAAATAGAATGGTGAGGAACCAGAACGCCACAAAAATAGCAAAAGAGGAATAGGGAAAAACACATCCAGAGGAGAGGACAAACTGAAGGGAAACAGCAATCTGTTACCGGACATCAATATCTTGTCGGTGCCTCCCAGGATTCCCCTGTTAAGTGCCGTCTCACTCCCTTCTCCGTCCGATAGGGTCATATGTTGGGAGAGGTGGTGTTGGTGGTGGGAACTCTTTGAATCTTTCTTGCGAGTTCGGAGAATTGATAAGGGAATAAGCGTACACTCTGATGGGATCTCCGTCCCCTGACTCTCAGCCCTCGGCGCCTCCGCCATCGGACGGGGACTCGTCTCCACCGCCTCCACCCTCGGACGATTCACCGTCCACGCCTCCGCCCTCTTCTCCGCCACCGGCTTCCCCTCCTCCTCCGCCCACCTCCTCCCCGCCGCCGCCCGAGGAATCCTCCTCCCCACCTCCACCGCCTCCAACTCCCCCACCTTCGGACTCTCCACCGCCGCCGAAAACATCCTCTTCTCCTCCACCACCCCCTCCTCCTTCGAAGTCGTCGTCATCCCCTCCGCCGCCACCGCCGGTGAGGACGTCCGGCTCCTCGAAACACTCACCTCCACCTCCGCCTCGGTCGGCCCTGGCACCGCCGAAGTCAACTTCCCATTCATCCCCTGCCACGAGTTCCAGCTCGGCTTCACAGTCCGAAAGCGACGGCTCGTCGAACACGTCCCAGAGCCTGCCAATCATCATCGGGGTCGCGGTTGGGGCGGGGCTACTGTTCTTGGTCATGGTTTCGCTTTGCGTGGCATGCAGACGGAAGAAAAAGAGACGGCCTGATCATCCGACAAGTTTCTATGCGGAACCTCCTCGTCCATTAAATGGTAAATTCCAACTTTTACTATAAAATGGCAGTGTGTGTATATACATACATACATATATATGTTTCATACAAAAAAAACATCTACTTAACTCATAAAACATTCCATTTTTTTTTATAATAATACGTGAAATAGGAGACTAAGAGTTTAGGAATTTTTATCAGAAAAAATCGAACGTGATTTGTAAAATCAATGAAGGTGCCTCTCTGGTAAACACTTGTTTTCAATAATGAAATGAATCGACTTAAGAGAGCAACTAATTATCACACGTCTCAACTAATTGACTAGCTAGAGAAAGTAGAAAAATTAGGGAAAAATTTTATTTACAATAAGATGTCAAACGTCTCGCATCTATCTGATTGCACCGCTCACCACGTGGCTTTAGCCGGCGAATACTACTATTCCAACCAGCACCAACAAGAGGCCGGTTGGCACGGCTCGTCCGCCGAGCATGTCGTCCAGCTTCCAACGCCACCAGGCATGCGCCAGTCACCTCATCTGAGCTGGCCGCCGCAGCCACCTCCTCCTCCTCCCCACGGCAGCAGCGGTGACATGAGCTCTGGCGGATTCTCCAGCTCACACGGATCCGCCAGGCCGCCGCCTCACTCGTCGACGGCCCTGGGCTTCACCCAGAGCAGCTTCAGCTACCAGGAGCTAGCGGCAGCCACCGGCGGGTTCTCCCAGAATCATATACTCGGCCAGGGCGGGTTCGGGTACGTCTACAAGGGGGTCCTACCCAACGGGAAGGAGACCGCCGTAAAGTGCCTGAAGACCGGCAGCGGGCAGGGCGACCGCGAGTTCCAGGCGGAGGTAGAGATCATCAGCCGCGTCCACCACCGCCACCTTGTGTCCCTAGAGGGCTACTGTATCGCCGGTGAGCAGAGGATCCTGGTCTACGAATTTGTGTCCAACAAGACCCTCGAGTATCACCTTCACGGTATGTCGTACAATGACTGAATTAATTGGCATATCTCCGAACGCTGAATTTGCATCTTCTCAAAGAAGAAAATTTTACAGGAAAAGATCGTCCCACCATGGATTGGGCTACTAGACTTAAGATTGCACTGGGATCTGCCAAAGGGTTAGCTTACTTGCACGAGGATTGTAAGCTTAATCATCCTTCGTATTTACGTATATTGCTCGCATACGTTTCGATGTAAAACTAACTCATTCTCAAACATATGTGCTAGGCCATCCTCGTATCATACATCGTGACATCAAAGCTGCAAATATCCTATTGGATTACAATTTCGACCCTAAGGTACGTAACCAAAGTAAATGCAGTTCATATCGTGTCGTTGCGAACCAGGACCGTGTGAAATTTAGGTTTGTTCCTAGGTTGTCGCGGTTGTGTTCTCTCATATTGCACCATCTAGTGTTTGTTTTTCACAGATTGTAACTGTGATTGCTCCTCACTCAGGTGGCAGATTTCGGATTGGCTAAGCTCACGTCAGACAACTACACTCATGTGTCGACCCGTGTGATGGGGACTTTCGGGTGAGAAAACAATACACGTTCGAGTGAATCAGGAATCCGAGCAGTAGTCTGTGCGAAGGAATTTCAATCTCGAGTTACATCTTGATAATAAAAACTTGTGCAGATACCTGGCTCCTGAGTATGCAGCGAGCGGGAAGCTGACCGAGAAATCCGACACCTTCTCCTTCGGCGTAATGCTTCTGGAGCTGATTACTGGGCGTCGCCCAGTGGACATCACCGGCGAGCTCATGGAAGACAGCCTGGTTGACTGGGTGCGCGCGAACACAGGCCTCGCCCTGAAATATATTCTCTGATTGCTGTCGGTTCGGGTGAAGAAGTCGATGTATAAAATTGAGGACTGATCGGTGCTTATAAAAATGCCGCAGGCTAGGCCGCTGATAGAGAGCGTGCTGCACGGTGGGAATTTCAGGGAGTTGGTTGATCCACGCCTCGAGGACAACTTCGACCCTCAGGAGATGGCTCGAATGGTGGCTTGTGCAGGCGCCTGCACCCGGCATTCTGCCAAGAGGCGTCCGAAGATGAGTCAGGTGAGCCGATCAGGAAAAAAGGCGAGCCCAGTGTACCTTGGCCTCCCGGTAACTTACGGATAACTTGTTTGCCGTTTACGCTTATTAATAGGTTGTTCGAGCGTTAGAAGGCGACGCATCGTTGGACGACTTGAACGCCTGGAACAAGCAGACGCAGAGCTCGGTCACCGGGGACTCTAGCAGCAGCAGCAGCAGCGACTACGACCGCAGAACATACGCCGCGGATATGAAGAAGTTGGGTAAAGTGTCGTCCAATAATAATAGCCAGGGGTACTCGAGCGGCGAGAATGGAGCCACCAGCGAGTACGGACTCAACCCTTCGTCTTCCTCTTCCAGCTGTGGCAACTCCCGGGAGATCAACGGCCATCCTCGTGGGAATCGAACTCGTGCAGCTTGACGAGAACCAGAGCCCCTGTTCCCCGATTCAGGATCAAACCATCATCCATATAATTTTACTCTACTTTTTCGCATCTCTGTGTACGCATAAAACTCTCCATTTTTAGGTATAACTCTCGTTAGATGTGTACATTTATGCACTAGGAGAAGGGTCGTCGCGGAAGGGATGAACTCTCTCATTACTGCATAGATTTGCCCTTCAAATTTAGCGGGTAGTACCAATTCATGTGTCTCAGCTGTGGCTGTTATGAGAGACCGTTAGCCGTATGCATGTCGTATAACGACATTCTTTCGTGCTGCCTCAGTCCGTGTAAATTGATCGTTCATCTGCAATACGTCCTCCCTAACTTGCCCAATTTCGCTACATCTCAATCTCGTGTATTCTCATAATACTATACAAGATTACCACTATTATTCATGAACGATTAGTGGACGAAGATCGAGTGATAAATAAAGAGGAAGGTTGAATCCATAGATGGATTTCATCGCGAGCTTGTAAAGATCCCACAAATATGAACCAAGCAGGAACATATTTCATTATTAAAGGCCATTTTCATATAGTAAGAAGCGTATGGGGACTTGGTCTTGAAACCACGTGGGTCCAAATGGAACAACAATACGCAAACCTCAGGGAGTAAATTCGATATAATCTTTTCTTTCCATGAGCGCGCTAAACGCACCGTTTCGACCGGTGTGCGTCATGGAGTGCAGATCCCAACAGTGCTCTCTCGTCGTCTCGTCTATTATTCCCAACTCACTTCCGTTTGCTCAGCGAAGAGCAAAGGCTGAAGTCCGATCTTCAGGCAGTTTCTCTGCTTCGTCCGGTTCGTTCGGATCTCATTGCATTCATCCTTTCAGCAATGTCCCAGCCTCTCGTGAAGAAGGACGATGATCACGACGACGAAGGTCAGCTGTCGGTTCCAACTCTCATGCTTGAGCTGATTTTGCTCTATTCGGTAGGTTGCTTTGATTTTGGTTGTGATTTCTCTGATTAACTTTTAGCTCTGATCGTATTAGATGCTTCCGGTAGAATTTTGATCCAATTCAGCTTTCCGTTGTTTTCCTTGCTTGGCTATGGTCAGTTGTGATTGATCTGATCGTTTCATGTTGCTCGGGATGTTAAGTCTAGATAATTCTGTTTGGTATGCTGATTCGTGATGAGAGTTCCAGGGACCTGCTGAAGATAAATGATATCCATACTTGCACATTCTTAAAATGTGCGTGTCTGATTGGTGCAATTGAAGATGTTATGGATTCTCTTCAGAATTTTGATGCGTAATCTCTGTATCTACCTGGCGATAGATTTATTAGCTGAATTACTTTCCATATTACTGCTAGTTTGCCTGAAAATTCTTTTTGACACTGCTTGTTTCTTAATGCAATCACAAAAATTGACTGTTGTGCAGCTGAGTACTCTCCTTTCCTTGGGATTGAGAAGGGGGCAGTCCTTCAGGAGGCTAGAGTCTTCAATGACCCTCAGCTTGATCCAAGGTGGTGCACTCAGGTCCTGGCTTGTGCTGTTTTTTAACACTTGTTTGCCCTCTTATATGACATCTGTTCTCCTTGAATGTTGATCTTTGCCGTAGTGTTTTCCAAATGTCAGGTTATCACAAAACTTCTGTATCTGCTGAACCAAGGAGAGACATTCACGAAGGTCTAATTCTTTGATTTCTTGCGGTAGGATTTTAGATCCAGTTCTGCTCTTTCTGTTTGTACAATTCTTATTGCTTGCGATGTTTTTACAGATAGAAGCAACAGAAGTATTTTTTGGTGTCACAAAACTTTTTCAGTCAAAAGATCTGGGTTTGAGGAGAATGGTATATCTAATGATCAAGGAACTCTCTCCTTCTGCAGATGAGGTTTCATATCATGCCGGGATTTTTCACTGATTCCTCTTCCAGTTTTGCAGGAGTTATCTGCTTTGTCATAAATATTTAGCTGTTTGAGTCATTCTAAGCGCAGGTGATTACTGTGACAAGCTCTCTCATGAGGGACATGAATAGCAAGACTGACATGTATCGGGCTGATGCAATTAGGGTCTTATGCCGTATAATAGATGGAAACCTTCTTACCCAGATAGAAAGATGCTTGAAGCAAGCAATTGTTGCTAAAAATCCAGTGGTTGCTAGTGCATCCTTAGTTAGCGGAATCCATCTTCTTCAGGTTCTTCTGAATTCTTGCAAGCAATTTGTAATGACACCAACACTTTCTTGGATATTGTCTCTTAATGTTTGTCTTGCATTTTCAGACAAACCCAGAGATAGTGAAGAGGTGGAGTAATGAGGCTAAGGAAGCTGTACAATCAAGGGTAGCTCTTGTGCAATTCCATGCACTGGCTTTGCTCCATCAGGTGTGCTTTTCCTTTGTTTCCATTTCCTCCATTCCAAGATTCAAGAAATATTAGTATACTTGATCTATAGATTAGTTTGTTAAGATGGATTATACTCATATAATGCCATTAAGATCTCTTTTCAGCTTAAAATGATCTCATTTTTTAGTACGTTCTCTTGCAAATAGGTCAATAAGAAAAACAAACCTGATGCTATATATTATACCCTACTTCCCTTTCAGATTCCTCGAAAAGATGCTCAGATTGTAGGTCACAATTGGTTACATTGTCAGACAACTGTTGAATAGTTCATTTACGATTTTTATGTTATTCTATTTGATTTTCCTGATATTGCTTTGAGAAATTGCATCCTACTGGAAATGGCAGATCCGGCAAAATGATAGACTTGCTGTTACCAAGCTAGTTACCAGCTTGACTAGAGGAAGTGTTTGCTCCCCTCTGGCCCATTGCCTCTTAATCCGTTACACTAGTCAGGTACTTGTGCACTGTAACAGCTTTTCCCTGCTTAGATACAAAAATCTTCATCTTTCATATCTCTATCCAGGTAATTTGCGAGTCAGCTGGTAACACACAAACAGGTGAACGGCCATTTTATGACTACCTTGAGAGCTGTTTGAGGCACAAAGCTGAAATGGTGATTTTTGAGTCTGCAAGAGCTATTACAGAGCTTAATGGTGTGACAAGCCGAGAATTGACTCCAGCAGTTACCGTTATCCAGCTATTCTTAACTTCTTCCAAGCCAGCATTAAGATTTTCTGCTATCCGCACTCTAAACAAGGCTAGGTTCTCTCTGATAAAAGCTGATGATTGGCACCTTTCTGTGATATTCAAAAAAGTGGGCACCTGGCAAACTTTTGGTCTTGTGATTGAGGAGAGAGCTGATCAGAAAGAGAAAAAGTCTTTATCATTGACCGTATAACACGCTATTAAAGTTTATCATTATTATCTAGACATTTTAATGACCCTTCATTTTAGAGTTACATGATGGTGTGTCTCAATTTTCAGATGTGCTCCTCCTTTAGAAAGTGATCATTCTACTCCTCTTTGTTATCATTGGTTATGGATTATGGATTTTCAAACTTGGGCCTTGTTTAAAGTTAGACATTAAGAATTCATGGGAATGGCTGGGTTATTACTTCAAGTTTTCTAAATGGTTCCGGCTCATCAGAAATATGCCCCTCCATACATACAAGCTGTAGGTCTGACTCTAAGTTTTTCTTTGGTGGAGATGCTAAAAAAGTGATTTTCCTTTGGCAGAGGAAACCTGGTTTAGAGTGCTGAAGGGGGTCCAAATCTTCCAGTGCCATTTTCCAATTTAATTTCATATATCTTGTTTTTAGATTTGATTGACCAAATTCTAAGAGGAACTAAATTTTTTTTTATTCAGGTGGCAATGACGCATCCAATGGCCATTACTAACTGCAACATAGACATGGAGAATTTGATCTCTGACCAGAATAGGAGCATTGCCACACTTGCCATCACCACACTTTTGAAGACTGGAAATGAATCTAGTGTAGATCATTTGATGAAGCAGACAACAAATTTCATATCTGATATTTTGCAGATGAGTTTAAAATTGTAGTGGTGAAAGCCATAAGATCATTATGTTTGAAGTTTCCATTGAAGTACAGATCCCTGTGAGTTGCATGGCTCCTGCTGTTTCTCCTTTTAGATTGGGTTGCTCCATAGTTGTTTGGTTTGCTTAGGTCACTACTTAGCAGTGATATTCAGTTGGCAGGATGAACTTCCTAAGCAACATCCTCAGGGAAGAAGGTGGATTTGAGTATAAAAAGGCAATTGTTGATTCTCCTCATTAGGGATATACCTGATGCAAAAGAAAGTGGATTGCTTAATCTTTGTGAATTCATAGAAGACTGCAAATTCACTTACCTCTCAAAATAGGTAGCTTTTCCAGTGAATATCTTGGGTTTATTATATCTATTAGACACTCACAAATTTATCCCTTTATTCTCTAAGATCACTTGCACACCTCATATGCTGCCAGATACTACACTTACTGGGTATTGAGGGGCCCAAAACATCAGATCCTAGCAAATATATAAGATACATCTACAATCGTGTACACCGTGAGAATGCTACTGTTCAAGCCTGTGCTGTGAGCACATTGGCAAAGTTTGGTGCAACAGTAGAATTGTTGAAGGTACTGTCAACTTGTCTTTCAAGCATCATGAAAGTGACTTATCTTCCTGACAAGTTCTATGAAACTCTGCTGCAGCCACGCATTTTTGTCCTCTTGAGGCATTGTCTTTTTGACAGTGATGATGAGGTTAGTTCCTTTTTTACGCATTATAATTTGGTAGACTCTAACTCTCTATAGGAGATTATGACAATGTTCTGGGTTCTGCAGATGTTTCTTCACCTTCTCTCTCTGACCATGTGGAATCTTTGCCATGTCACTATATTTTACCAGCTGCTGCATATGCTAATATGTGCAGGTTTGAGATAGAGCAACTCTGTATTTGAACACGCTTGGGGCTGATGGTGCAGTTGTCGAAACTGGTGAGGATGCAAGCCAGTTCCTGTTTGGATCTCTAGATGTTCCACTAGTTAACTTGGAGATGAGTTTGAAAAATAATGTAAATCTTTACTTTCAATAGTGCCTTTTTTTATTATTGATTTATCTTTCCCCTTTTGTTAAGTGGTCTTGCTTATACTTGTTTTAATTTGTGTGCAGGAGCCTTCTGGTGAACCTTTTGATATTTCTTCTGTGCCCAGGAGGTCAAAGTTCGGCCACTTGCTGAGAAGAAAGCACCAAGTAAAAACCCAACTGGTTTGGGTGCCCCTTACACTGGGCCTACTGCAACAGTTGATGCATATGAGAGGCTGCTTTCATCAATTCAAGAGTTCTCCAGCTTTGGCCAGCTCTTTAAGGTTTCCATGCAAAATTTATTGTACTTATGCTGATGATGGGATTACATACAAGTTGCTTGCATCACCTTTTGGCCAGTCACCTGCACCTGTTGAGTTGACAGAGGCTGAGACAGAGTATGCTGTTAATGTGGTCAAGCATATTTTCGACCGGCATGTTGTTTTTCAGTACAATATTACAAATACAATACCTGAGCAATTGCTGGAAAACGTATGTTTCCTTCATGGCCAACTTCTTAATGTTCACATTATCTAAAAATTGGCGGATCTGATTATTAAATCTGTCTGCTGCCTGGTCTCTGTCATAGTGGATGCTTCAGAAGCAGAGGAATTTGCTGAAGTCGTATCCACTACAATCTCTTCCCTAGGATTCACCCAGACAGACCATTTTGGCTTTTGAGAAGCCTGAAGGAGTTCCTGCTGTTGGAAAATTCTCCAACATATTAAGGTTCATTGTTAAAGAGGTAAACTACAATAGTTCCTGCATTATCTCTGTGTGGAATGACTACTTAGGTTCCATCTGTTTTCCATGATGCTTTGTGTCAAATGTCCTCCAACTTTGTTTTGAGATATGACTAATTTGAGAGAGCACTGTTTGTGTCAAAGAACTTCTCTAGAGTTTTTGGAATGATTACAGTGAGCATTCTTGCCACCTAATACATGATTCCATATCAGGTTGATCTGTCCACTGGAGAGGCAGAGGATGATGGTGTGGAAGATGAATATCAGCTTGAAGACCTTGAAGTGGTTGCTGCAGATTATATGCAGAAAGTTGGAGTCTCCCATTTCCGCAATGCATGGGAAAACATGGACCCTGATAGTGAGAGGGTTGATGAGCACGGTCTGGGACTGAGGGAGAGCTTGGCAGAGGCTGTTAATGCTGTCATCAACCTTCTTGGATTGCAACCATGCGAGGTAATCTGTCTAGTCTATGCAAGCAATTTTTCCTCTCTCTTATTGGGTTTTCCTCGTAGAAATATTGAGCAAAGCTGAAGTTAGAAGACAACAATCTGTCTCTCTGCATGGTTTACTCTAAACTAGCCGAAAGAATAGTTTGTTACCACGTTCCTTTTCCTTGGTCTTCTATTGTCCTCAGGGCACAGAGGTCGTTCCCAGCAACTCAAGGTCACATACCTGCCTGCTTTCCGGTGTCTTCATCAGCAACGTGAAGGTCCTCGTTCGGTTGTCTCTCGGGATTGATGGTCAGAAAGAAGTAGCCATGAAATTGGCTGTCAGATCCGACGACGAGAGCATCAGTGATGCGATCCGCGAGATTGTGGCAAGTGGCTAGTTCTCTTTCCTGTTCATTATTCTGAAATTTTTTTTTCATTTTTTTGGCCCTTTTCTTTTCCTCCCTCCCGTGTAATGTTTGTAGAAGAGGCGCTCCTGAGTCCTCGACAACGAGACCCCTTTCATAGAAGAGGTTTTGGTTGATGAATATTATGTTCGAGCCGTGAAGTGATGGTCTGTATCCGTCGAGGACTAATACGTGTAGAAAACATCCTCGGATGGGTTTCTTAGTCACATTCTTCTTGCTCGCTAATCAGGACTACGGATATTACGTTTATCGGGTTGGGTTCTGTCACAACGTTGACGATGAACGATCCATAATTTTCTGTTTGTTGATCCACCAGGATTAGTTATGCGGGAAAAAAAAATGCCCGTTCTCGGTTAAAAGCACTATCGGATTGCAGGTTAGTAGCCCCGTTTGGTTGCTAGATGCGGTCCATAGTGCGCAAATCTCTTTTAGGCAGGTCCATGATGCGCTTGGGTGACCTAAGATCGACACTTCGGGCAGCATTGGTTGGTGTTTAGTTTGTTGGATTCTTTTTTCCGATTCGTGAGGAATAGCACCCGAGTTATCTGTCACAGTGTACGTGGTGGATCGAGTCAGGATCGGCCATGGGTCACGAGGGGTCGAATTTATCTGTTTCATTTCTCTCGTCTCTTTATCAACAATAGCAAGTCAGAAATGGGTAAAAAGCGAGGAGAAGTCAAACTTTCTATGGATTCATGATACACATCGCCAGATTTCACGAGGGGGCCCGCGTAGCCGATGCGTCCACGAGAGCCCAAATCCTCGTCCCCCCTTACCCACGACACCCCCACCCCCACGCCAATTTTAGCACGTGTTGTCCATTTTAAATATTGCACAGCAGGATCCGACTTATAAATCATTGTTAGATAGATGTTTTGGTACGACACAGATTTTCTTTTTATAAGATGATGATATAAATCTTTAACTGAACCTCATAAGAGAGGAACTCATACATATATATATATATATGTATGTATGTATGTATAACTCTTTTGCTTTACGGGGCAATGGACAAAAAACCCAGAGAAGGAAAGGACAGCCTAGCACATGCGATGAACCGAGCGCCACTATTCATTGTTGACTCCTCCTCCACCTTATGGGGTAAGCAAGCAAGCCAAATATGCAAGTCCACCATAGCTTTGCACTTTATTAAAGTCCTTGCGTCTAGCCAACTTTGGGTGGATGCGAGTGATCCAACGCCGGGCTTCTCTCTTCGGATAAAGTTTTGCCCCATGCTTGAGTCGTGCAAATGGAGAGACCTTAAGATTGAAAGAGTTTTATCATTTTAGATAATCGATATGATTGAGAGATTTGAATCAGTTCGATTCTATGTCAGCCTCTAATGTCAATCGGTGTCCACAGCAACAGTCTTGACAAGCACTCCTGCAAGTGGAACATTATCTACTCTCTGCACAGCGCCGATTGAAATCACCGCGTGAATCCCATGTTTAGCCTTTTGAAGAAGCTGTCCGCTTCCTTTATTCAGCATGTTACTTTTGCGACGGGCTTTCCCATTCTTAGCTCGCACATGTCCAAGGGCTTTGTGCCGCGGGATGCCCTGATGGAAGTGTTAGCACGGTCAGCTTTCGCAATAATAGCAGATTTGTCTTTTCACACAGTGATATCACCTTCTATAGGCCACTGTGTTTGTGCACTGAACTAACGTGCTGTCCGGTTCCGGCTTTAAGGCTCTTTCCTGACACATCCATACAAAGTGGAGCACCAGCCATGAAATCAGCGTAGCTACAGATTTCACGTGTTCCATCCACACCCGAGAGTTGCAGATGCTTACCTTCGCCCCCACAGAGCTGGTCTATAAATATCGATGTTTTGTTGATGCTTGTAGACTGCACCGCACCGCAGAGGACATCCCAGCTTTGAGTTAAACTCGAGGCAGAAATTGATAGACATGAAGCTTCTGTTTGCTCTTCCTACTGTTCTGTCTCTTCTCCTGGTATCTGTTTCAGAATATATTAGCATAATCATGCTGTTACACTGTTTATACTGCATCGAGTTCCTGAATCATTGAATTATTGTGTGATCATGTCCTTCCACTCCTCATTTCGAGTAAACGAGATGGGAAAACTAGGGAAACTATCCCAGATATTCTCCAGATGAATGTGTTGTTCATAATCATTCCTCCTGATTTCCAGAGGAGAGAGAAGAAAGTCGAACCCAAAGTGGTTCTTGCCCTTAAATTTCACTCGATAATGTGGAAATGTGCAATAACGTGCTAATAGACTAGCCAACAAACCATTGAATTTGATGAACTGCGCAGTTGTCCCACCCAAACGATGCAAGGAAGGAACCGGCAGCAGCAGAGTACTGGAAGATGGTGATGAAGGAGAATCCCATGCCACAGGCAATCTCTAACCTCATCATTCCAAGTCGAGAAGAGTCCTCCACTTCAGTGGATGAACAAAGCAGTTCAAGGTTTGTGAGGGACTTCAACGTAAGGCCCAATGTTATCATATATCACAGCCACATGAATCTTGAGAAACAGGAGACAGATTCCTCAATGCAAACCAGTACAGATCGTGAACTGAACAGGTTGAAGGCTCCTGGTCACGAAGATGAAGAGACCCAGAAATAGAGTTAGTCCATTATATATTGGAAAAAGAATGGAACAAGTAACCCCTTCTGTCAACAAATATTTGATCTGTGCTAGTTGTCATTGTACTCATAATCAACGTGCTCAATTATCTTTCCTTTTCCCCATTTTATTTGGTCTTGAGCAATCGTTTTTCATAGTTTGGAGGATAAGATTTTCGATGCATCCTCCCAGGAAATAAGAAAGGTGAAAGCATGAGTTCCCTTGAGAAGCCATCATACGAGGATATAGAGATAATCACCCTCCATCCAATCAGGGAACAGAGCAAGAAGCACTTTCCAACTAAACCAATGTTTTCAAGAGTTCAATGATGCGATTATGTGCATATCATCAGGCATGATAATTTAGTTTCCTAGACAAACATAAACAGTGGCCTGGACATTGGCTTTCAACATGGCACTTAATACTATAATTTCTTCCCCACACAGCCAAGAACTCATTCCTTAAGACCAGGATCAATCAAAGTGGGGCGATTCTTGTCGGCCACATGTTTGTTGGATTGAATCCGTGGCAATCGCTTGTTGCATTTGACTTGAGCTAAAGGAATCCTTCTTGACCCAGTCTATGTCTATGTCAGAATTTCCCCAGCAAGGAAGTCTGGAGAAAACATCAAAAGGAAGAACAACTATGCAGAGAATTTCATAGAGGAACAACAGCATCCATTACTTATAAAAACTTTCAATACGAGTGAAAGAGGCCGAACAATATCATTAGGATTTACAGAGAATCTATTGAGCTGAATCTTCGGAAAATCTAGCATCAAAAGGAGATGAAGAAGATTGGTAATACGACCAACCACCAGGGACATTGGCCCAGTTCTGGAGCTCAATAACGACCCACCAGACAGCTTTATTCGTCTGCTGCAACATTACAGCACTGATGGGCAGGAGACCTGTAGTAGGTCCCTGCCTGGGCTTTCCAACCACGGAGCCAGTGGCCTCATCCACAAGACACTCTGAACTGATCCTCTGCTTAATGGATTCTACAAACTCCTCTGCTTGGTCATAGGCTACTTTGAAGAGTTCCAACTTCTCGTTGAAGTTCCCAAACGCAGCATCCATGGCTAATATTTTCTGCACTTCCTTGGCTTCAAGCACATTAGCTGCTGCAGAAACAAACTCTTAGTTCGCACTATTCAGGAAATCTACCATGTTGTCCGTTCTGTGCAAGAGAGGTCACCTGCTGATTTACGTTCACATCAGGAAGGATCCATATAAGATGCAGGGAATGAGGATGCTTGTAATGTTTACAAAACAAAGTCCATTAATTAGATTTCTTTAGTGAAGTTTCGTATGAAAATCTAAGGATTGGAAACTGTTAAAGAATCTTGGGAGAAACCTAACAGGGGTCATTGATGATCCAAGATATTAAACACGACTAGTATCCGAGTTCTGAGTCTCAGTGTCAGCGTCCTCTAACGGCAAGTATCAACCCATTTTGCAAGAGACAATTCTCTTGGGCAGTAATAATACTCATTCTACTACACTCTACTTGCGGACTCCTGCCCCGCTTAACCCAGATCCTGTATCCTTTTAATCAACTACTCTAATAAGTAGCCATCAACGTGTCTATAAACCTCGTGGCTGTACAACAGGAGTGCACTTTTACGAATAAAATAGAAAGAAATGGGCCTCACAGAGCGAAACAGCATCAAGATCTGCCATATAGGAAAGCTGCCGCGGGATGCTTCTGGCAGAAAATTTAACTGACTGAAGCTCACCGACACGCTACGCTATATAACACGCCTGTCCTTGGCCAGAGAATTAAGCTGATGGTAGCTGCTGGTGGTGAGGCCAGCACGGGGCGTCCCCGGCGCCGATGGTTTTCGCAGAGCAAAACAACTTTCACTTCAGATGCATATCGCCCCACTATTTTTGGAAATTTCATATTGCACCCAATGCTTTTTTTTTTATAAGTAATGAAAACCTGTAAACTTAAAAGGATTTACTGATGAGAATTAAAGATAATTTTTTTTTAAATTAGATATGTCATTGGGCTAATTTCTCACAGAGATATAAAGGAAGACTTATTATTATGATTATTATTATTTATAGGTAGGAGGCTTGGGTGAATGTATTGGCCCTTTAACTGTTTAGTTTGGCACATCAGGGACCTTTGTGAAAATAACAAGTGCAAAGTAGGGCGGTATTTGAAGTTCTCTACAAGCTTGAGGGTCTTCGTAGTAATTAAAATGTCTATGCATTGCCGCGATTATTCGACCTGCCAGGCGCATGTGTGGCCGATTAGGGTTGCACGTAAGGCCTGGAGAGATTGGAAGTCTCGGACAACCTCTAAACTGATCTCGGCGACAGTAATTCTGCTAACCGTAAGCTCTGATCCGGAGTACAGCTTGGCCTCAAGTGCTCGAGAAAGATTTCTCCATATTACGGGTACAGCTGAGATTAATCTTTAATTTCTTTCTGATTCTCGTGGCACAAGATGATTCTGTTTAATTTGGAGTGATTTGTGTTGACATTGTGTGCGGGTGCAGCAGTGCATTTACTGATGGAGAATTCTGGGGATGCATGCGACAGAGAGGGGGCCGCCGCAACTTTCCCAGCACCAGAAAGCTCGGAATATCGATTATTCGGCCGGAAATCCACGATCCACCAGTGCATGGGCGGTGGTTTTGGTATGATTTCTACAATTTATGATCATGAGGTTTTCGTCATCCTCTTGATTATGAACAGAGAGACCTGCTGGTTGCTCACCCGATTCCCCATTGATGTATTCTAATGAAAGCATGAAGTAGTGAACTTAGTTGATATTTATTGAGTAATGTAGCGCTTTTAACTGGGATACATTCTGAATCAAGTACCTTGTCTCTCTTTTAGTTCACGATGGGATGCTCAACGTTGTATTTCAGCTCAAAATTTTAGATTTGAGGCAGTAATTTTGACTTGCATTGCTATGGTAATCATGATGCCTTTGCTCAGTCTTTTACTTTTCTTGGGTAAGTCTCGTCAGCTATTGCTACTGTTTAGTGGTGCACTGACCTCCGATTGGGAATTAGCTCTTACTTGAGAATGTGCTGCCTTTTTTTTTATGATGAAGAAAATTGCTCAAAGTTGGCCAATTATATATCCTTGGCAAGTCAGATCAATCAACTGTTAATTGCTTTATATCGAAGCTTTGCCTTTTGTTTAACTCTATTACATAATGATGGTCTATTTGTTAATTTATACCCACTGTTAGTTTGTGTTATGCCCTAAAATCAGATGGTTGTAATCTTTTTCCTTCTATTGAGTTTTCTATTAAATGGTTCTTCGTGGAAAAGTTTAAATGATGTTAATTTATGTCATCATAGAAGCTTGCTACAGTGTTCTCATTTATGATATATGTCTTATTTTGCTTATTCCCAATTGTCTTTGCCTCCTCAGCTGCTGATGTTCTATTATGGAAGCAGTGGCGTGTTTCTTTTGGTGCCATTATTGTTGCTACAATTGCATGGATCACCTTTGAGCAGTCAGGATTATCATGCTTATCAATTTGTGCAGATGTGTTGCTGATCTTGATCATGCTGCTTTTCTTGCGGGCAAATTATGCAGTTATCTGGAATAAGTATGATCTGCCAAATTCTCATTTTCCTTGTTATTCCTTTTTCATTGTATCAGTACAAGAATCAGTAAAGCTAATATTTCAATTATGTGCAGACAACTTCCAGAATTACCAGAGTTGGTTTTATCAGAGGAAATGGTTAATAATGCAGCAGCATCATTTCGTGTCAAAATCAATAGTCTATTGCTTATGGCCCACGATATCACTCTTGGGAAGGATTTTAGACTGTTTTTCAAGGTCAGTTTAGTTTAAATGTGCTCTTTCTTATTGAATAAGGGTGGAGGCAATCTCATGGCCTTATTGACTCATCATTTCAGCTGTTGATATGATCATCTTTTGAATTACCATTAAATGGAAAATGTGATAAGTGACGAAATGCTTAAAATTATTGGTTTCATCAATTTTGATATATGAACATTTAGATCTTCACGGGAGAGGATAAAAATGATACTACTTTTGTCTTGATAACTTTGGTTTCCTAATCCTTGCAGAATTTTTGTGTGACAGGTAGTGGTCTGTCTGTGGCTTTTATCTGTGATTGGCAGTTTCTTCTCTTTCTTTACACTTGCATATATTGGTATGCATCTTCTTTCTCCTCTAATGCTGTTTGTGATTTGTTGTAAAGTTTAACTTGTTTCCTTTTTACGATGCCTTCCCCTATTTTGATTTAATTTTCTTTCTTCCTTTTTCATCTCAAACTTAAAAGGGTGTGTGTGTTTTGCTTGTGTCCTTAAAACATATTCATCAAGCTCTTGTGACTCCTTCTTCCCATTCTTTTCTGTGGAAGTTATTTTACTTTCACGGCCATGGATTTGCCTGTTCCCATATGGGTAATTTATTGCATTGTGTTAAACTTGAATTGGTAGCAGGTACCATAATATCCATAACTATCCCGGCCTTGTACAACAGACATGAAGCACGAGTTGACAGATGTTTTGGGACACTCCATAGGAAATTCTCGAGGCACTATAAAATAGTTGATGAGAATTTCATCAACAGACTTCCGAGAAGCTTATCATCAAAGGAGAAAAACATATAAAATCCTGCAGCTGTTTGCTTTGACTCAGTGTGCTTCTGTCACATGAGCTTCAGAGAGTTGTGTGAAGAATTGAAGCTGGGACCCATCTACTTGAATATCACCATGTCTCCTTTTATCTCAGTTTTGCTGATGGGGTACATTGTGGAGAGATTAAGCATCTGTAGTACAGAATTCAGATGATGCTACTGCTGGGATTTGGATCAAGATTTGGTTCCAAAAGAACTAATATTGAGCTTCATTTCTTTCATGCAAATCTCAGGTGGATGAGTAATTCAGTTTCAGGTCATATATTTTGATATCTACATTTGTACTTGTGGAAATGCTAAAATGGGCAGAGTGAAAATGGGTAGACTTGGTTGTTATCAAGCTTTTGTATCCATGGATGCTGGAAAACATATGAAATCATTTAGATAATGACTCCTCTTTATTGTCTTCTTGTATGATCTAATCAGAAAATTAAGTTACCCACATGAAGATAAAGATAATGGACTGAAGAGATTGCATCTTTAAACGATTGTCCATATGTAGGCAGCATATTGAGTCCTGGAAATAGTGCGAACAATTGGCTGATTGGGTTTGAGAAATTCCTCCATGAAAAAAATCTGGTATGAATGCCCTCAACATGAGCTCCTCACTCCACCACTTAGGATCACTCAAGCAAAAGGACGAAACAGGTTTTCCATGTACTTCAACCCAGAGGGAGTGAGGTGGCTAGCGGATACAATACGGGAGTTCTAGTTTGAGGAAGGTGGATATGCATGGGTTAGGAGGTGGCGAGAGGTCGACCGATCTTTCATAATCTCTTATTCCAACAATGCGATGGGGAGATTCGTAAGAATCATGGAGGTAATCGGAGGCGGAACGAGGACACTGATAGTCCTAGAAGGGAGGAGAGCCGAGGGGTGGTGGCGCTTTGTGTCATCGGTGCAGGAGATAGCCTCCAAGGTAGGTAGGGAAGTTGAAAGAGGCGAAGACCGGAAACACACAGAGTCGCGCTGGGGGAAGGAAAGACCGAGCTTGACATGTCCATGCTGTGGCACGGTGATGAGGGAGCAATATCACAGCAGAAAAAGAGAGGAGTCAAGAGAGGAAGACCTACTCCTCATACGCTGATGCTCTGCGATGGGGAGAGGTTCGACTGGGCGGGGAAGAAGGTGCACGTGAACAAACGCACAGGCAGAGCAGTGGGGAAGCGAGGCATGTCAGAGCTAACAGACAAATAGTGCAAGTCCCGAGGCCAGATTTCAATCTAGCAAGAAGAAATCCAACGGGCCAATTTAAGTTCAAGGCTCAATGAAGCGTAGGCAAACTGGAGTGGAGGAGGAAGGAGTCGATGGGTCCAGCCCAAACTAAAGTCCAAAACTGCTCAGTAGGGAGAGAACATGTGGGCCTAGTCCAGCCCACTGTCCCGTTGAAACAGGCCTTGACAACCATTTATAGGGCTTTAAGTCCAATAAATATAACTAAAGAAACAGCCCAGGTGAGTGACCCTGTAGTATTTGATATGGAAAAAGTCGATGGAGCAACACAGGAGTCAGACACGTTGTCAAAAAAACTCCTCCAGGGGGAGGTTTTGAGGAGCATGGGAGATATTCAAATTTCAACTAAGAGAGTAGAGGAAGAGATACAAGAAGAAAGAAGCTGTGGGAGGGACGGGATTTTGCAATTACCGAGACAAGCTCAGAGGGACTATTCAATTACATATACAAGGGGGACGAAATTCAGAGTAAAGGGATGGTGGCATCTGGCCGAAGGAGAGGGAGGGAATTGTCAGCATGCACTTATACTTACGGAGGATGTAGAGGAAGGGAAGTCGATGGCAAATGAGTTGAATCCAAAGGTGACGGAGGTGGATGAAGTGAATGAAAAGGAGGCTGAGGGGATGAATGAAGAGGAGACGAAAGAGGCTGCCCCATGCTTGTGGTTGAAAGCGCTTGAGAGTGAAAGCGAGAATGAATTAGAGAGGTTTTTTGTTCAGTTGGCTACGTACTTACCAAAAATTGGCGAGAAGTTGGGGTTGGCAGATAGCAGATTTGATGCGAGAACAATGGAGCTAGTTAGGAGAACTGAGGATAGGAGAATAAGAGAGTCAAGTGAAGTGGGGGTGGGCGGCAGGAAGGGGCTATACTATGTTTAATGAATAAGTTTAACATAGTAGTCTGGAATGTGAGGGGTATGAACGACCAAAGGAAGAGATACTCAATTAGGAATTTGCTAAGAACTTGGGGGGCTGAGTTGGTGTGCTTAACGAAGACAAAATTGACGGATGTGGATGAATTGACTTGTAGGCCAGTGCTTGGTGATCGTGGATGGGAATGGATAGTCTTAGATGCAAATGGGGCATCTGGAGGGATCTTGGTGGGATGGAAACAGACACGTTTAAAGCTCCTTGATAGTCGATTGGGAAATCATGTTATTTCATGCTTATACCGTTCAATCGAAAACAATATGGAGTGGGTGTTCACTAGAGTGTATGGCCCAAGGGAAGGAGAAAGTAGATGTCAATTATGGAACGACATGAGAAGAGTCAAAGGGGAGTGGGATCGGCTATGGATTATTGGTGGTGATTTCAACACGATGATGTATCCGAATGAAAGGGTAGGGGAGAGGCGCGAGACTACTTGTATGAGGGAATTTCGAGAGTTGGTTGGAGAATTAATGTTGGTGGACCTCCCATTGGTGGGAGAAACATACACATGGTCAAATAATAGGGAGATCGGCTCTTTTTCTAGAATTGATAGATTCCTGATATCTCCAGAATGGGAGACTCTAGTTCCAGAGCTGACACAGCACCTTCTTTCGAGAGCACTCTCTGATCATCAATCAATCCTTCTCCATACGGGAGGGATAACTTGGAGACCAACCCCCTTTCAGTTTGAGAATGTATGGTTAGAACAAGAAGGCTTCAAAGAGAAGATCAAGGAATGGTGGGAGTCAATCGAGGTAGTGGGGTGTGCAAGCTTTAAATTTGCAACGAAGTTGAAAAGGTTGAAACAAATTCTTAAAGGGTGGAAGAAAGACACAATCAGTGATATAAGGAAACAAAAAGAGACGATATTAGAGGAGTTAGATGAGCTAGATAAGGAAGAGGTGGAGAATGGGCTCAACGGAGAAGCTCGGTTGAGAAGAGCAATTGTTAAGAAGGATCTAGTTGATGTTCTTCGATACGAGGAGATAGCATGGAAACAAAGATCGAGAGAGTTGTGGCTGAAGGAAGGAGATAGAAATACGACTTTCTTTCACCGTTCAGCATGTGAACATCGGAGTTTCAATTATTTGAAGAAGATAGTTATTGAGGAACAGCTGATTGAGGACCTATAGATGGTGAGGGAACAAATATGCAAGTATTATGAGAAATTATATAAGGGGACATGCGAAAATAGGCCAAGCTTCTCTAGCTTAACTATGGTGGGACTAGAAGAGGATTGTGCAAGCTCTTTGGAGCTACCTTTCACGGAAGAAAAAGTTAGAACATCGATACTTGATTGTGATGGAGATAAAACTCCAGGGCTAGACGGTTTTACTGTGGCTTTTTTCAAAGAAAACTAGGGTGTCATCAAGCAAGATCTCATGACATTGTTCGATGATTTTCATAACATAGGTAAATTTATCAAAAGCATAAACTCCACATTCATTTGCCTCATACCTAAGAAGAAGGGACCAGAGAATATATCTGATTTTCGACCAATAAGCCTTGTGAGTGCATCGCATAAGGTTGTATCTAAGGTTCTTGTAGCACAACTGCAGACGGTGATGAATACTCTAGTTGATCCTTTCAACATGTGTTCATCAAGGGTCAACAGGCTTGCGATGCAGCCCTAATAGCACATGAAGTGGTAGATTCCTACATTAAGAGCGGGGAAGGAGGAGTGATATGTAAACTAGATATGGAGAAGGCATATGATCACATCTCGTAGGATTGTCTTATGGGTATACTAACGAGGATGGGTTTCAAGAGGAGATGGTGCAAATGGATCTATTGGTGCATATCCACTCCATGCTATTCTAAAATGGTAAATGGGCGAGCCTCAGGTTTTTTTAAGGCCACAAGAGGATTAAGGCAAGGCGATTCTATATCTCTACTCTTATTTATTTTGGTTATGGAGTTGTTGAGTGTACTAATGATTAGGGCAGGGGACTTGGGCCTCATGAAGGGCTTGCAAGTGGGACACAACAAATCAAGGATGGAGATCACACATTTATTGTTTGCAGATGACACAATAATTTTTTGCCAAAAAGAAGTGAGTCAACTAATACATCTTCGTTGTATATTAATGTGGTTTCAAGCTATCTCAGGATTGCATATTAATTTATCAAAAAGTGAACTAATACCAATTGGGGAAAATGGCAATGACTCTCTTTTAGTGAGTGCAATAGGATGTAAATTGGGTACCCTCCCTATCTCATATTTATGGTTTCCGCTTTGAGTTGCACAAAATCGGATGGAGATGTGGGATCTAATCATTGCAAGAGTTGAGAGGAAGTTAGCAGGGTGGAAAAGAGGATATCTATTGGAGGGTGGCAGACTAACTTTCATAAAGGCATTTCTATCAAACCTCCCAATTTATTACTTGTCACTCTATCGCATGCCAAAAGCTGTCACGAGGAGATTAGAGAGTATTCAAGCAAGATTCTTGTGGGGGAGATTTGGAAGGAAGAAGGAGATATTATCTTGTAAAATGGGAGACAATGAAGTAGCCAAGGAAGCGGGGAGGTTTGGGGATAAAATCCATGGCTCACTTCAATGAAGCTTTACTTGGGAAATGGTTGTGGAGATTCAATTCCAAGCATGAGCAACTTTGGAGAAAAGTAATAGTGGCAAAATGCGGGTTGGAGGGCACAGGATGTATAATGCACCAAAGTATGGAATCCATAGAAACAAGCGCATGGAGGAGGATAGCTCAAGGTTGGCACAATAATTGGGGAAATATGACTATCACGGTAGTTGACGGAGGACAAACCTGCTTTTGGCATGATTCCTGGTATGCTGAGGAGACTTTATGCTCACTATTCCCTGGGATATATAATGTTGCAAGAGATAAGAACGCTTTAGTCAAGGAGCTATGGAAAGAGGGAGAGGTAGGGGGGGTGTGGGAGATCCAGTTTAATCGTCAAGCACAAGATTGGGAGCTCGAGGCATTCGTAAATTTTATGACTTAATTTATAGAAGTACACCAAATGGAGGAAGGGATAAAGTTAGGTGGAAGGGGAATAGAATAGGACTGCTCACAGTTAAGTCATATTATGAGAAACTTTTGTCGATAAGGGGAGCCTGAGATTTCCCATGGAGATAAGTGTGGCAGGGTAAAGCCCCCACAAAAGCATGTTTTTTTGCTTGGGAAGCGACTTGGGGTAGGGTGTTAGCCATTGACAATTTGAGGTGGTGACGAAAGATATTGATCAACAGATGCTTCTTATGCAAGGAAGAGGAAGAATCAATTAATCATCTACTACTACATTGCAAATGGGCTCGTAGAGTGTGGGTGACAGCCCTTCAACAAATAGGAGTACAATGGACTACGTCAAAAACAATTGATCAAGAGCTCAGGGCATGATTTGGGGTTTGCGGTAACAAAGAGGAAAAGAAATTTATTAGGTTGATACCACTCTCCATCTTTTGGCATGTGTGGAAGGAGAGGAATATGAGGGCATTTGAGGGTTTAGAAATAAGTCTGTTTAAGTTTACGGAGAAGTGGATATGGGATATACACTTTTCGTATAGTTAATTGTATAAGGGTTCTCAACATTAGCTACTCATGAGTAATGCTATAAGTAGGCTTAAGTTTGTTTAGCTAAGCATATTTATATATGATTTTACGCATCTTCTTGATGCAATATTAATGAAATTAATTTCTTGACTACTCAAAAAAAAAAAAACATTGTCCATATGTTACGGTATATTTAATTGTTTCTAGAAAGGGTCATATTCTCCCCTGTCCACAAACATCTTACTAGTACGTAAATCCAAGTAAGTACGTGTGTTGTGTCCTCATCAAAGGCTACATACATGGGGAAAAATCAAACTTGAACTTAATGAACTGTAGATAAAAATGTCCATTTATAACAAAATGGAAAATATGTCCGTTGTGTGTGGAGCCTGTAGGACATAAAGTTTGCAATTTGCAGGGCCACACAGACAAGAGAAGGCAACGTAAGATAAGTTCACATGTGTGTCTTGCCAGGAGAAGAATTTCAAAATTCAATTGAAAATTAGGGGGTCTTGCTCAGTTTGGTCGGAGAGGACCCACAGAAGGGGCCTCATTTCACCATCTGAGAGAGCTTCTAAGTTGTCTTCTCATGGTGTAAGCATCGCCTTTTCTTTTTTGAAGTTCTGAGACTTCACTCCATGAAGTGAAGATTTCTACTCCACTCCTAGCTTTAGACACTCAGCAATTTGAATGAATGAGCATTCATGCCAAAATTTGTAAATTGTATGTTTGTGGCTTCACAAGATCTTGTAAGCAGAATCTTCAGAGATAAAAACAAAAGAGGGAACCGAAGAAGGTGGTCAAAACACAAGATGATGTTTGGAGACAGGAAAAAGGTGAGCACCACATTGGACATTTTTTTTTCTTGGACATAACATTGGTTTGGTATTAGGAAACTTTCTCCCTTCCCTAGCTTATGAAGCATTCTGTACATTGGATGAGAAGAGTGATCCCAGACAAAAGGGACTCCCATCTAATAATAGATAAGAGTGTTTCATGATCCGTCATTTAAGCTCCCGACATATCAGTCATTCCTTGAAACCTTTCTTCCTACTTTGTTGCTTTCCTCTAATGTTACGTCCATGTCTCCCTCAACGTCCCCATATAAGACTGACGCATACACTTGAAGTTGTAATTTTACAATTGCTCCGTGGAGTACAGAAAGATGATTTCTTTTACATTTTGCTTGATATTTACTTAGGTGCTGCGCACGTTGCTTAGTTCTGTGAAATACTTCCTTGGAAAGACATGACTTGACATCTTGGCAGTGGCTTGTGTTCTGCCTGAAAAATAAAGAAAGAAACCATCTACACAATTCCCAACAAGAGCCTCCTCCATTGACTTAGGCCATTATCTCTCTCTGCTCCGAGAAAATGGCTTCATTTCGTTTCTGATGGGCTAAGTTCTACTCTATAATGGGATCCCTTTTTCTCCATCCGAGTTGATCATTCTCATTCCTATCTCTCTGGCATTGAAATATTGCTACATCTACTTCCTCAATGGAAGTGCTCACCTTTCCCTGCATATATTATGTATCATATCTGCTACTTCTGCTGTTATATATCCTTATCGCCGGTTTGATCTGCAAATGGTAGTGACTCTATAAGCTTGAAATATCACGCCAGTTTGATCGGCTAGCCGGAATTGGTAATGATACTGTTTTCTGACAGCTGTTTTGATGCTCGATTTGCTGAAAGCTATCCGTATTGTTGGCAACTATTGAGGCTGATACCAGAATTCTCGACAGCATAATTCCTACTGACAAAAATTCTCCAGTTTTCCATTTGTCAAATAAAGAGAAGGTTATAAGTTTATAAAAAGGTCGGGTGTCATCACCTATCAGATTAGGCATTTTGATGGAAACGGACCCGATTCTTTATTGGCCCAATTCAACAGGTTACATTACAGCTTGGCCAACCTCTACAGATCAGTCGACTTAAGTTTCTGTCTGGTTGGAGACATACTCTTCTATGTGCATTCTTCACCAGTCTGTGAAGGTGTCTGCTAGCGGCATGAGAGTAGTGATATCCAAGGACGAAAAGCCGGAAAGAAGAGGCGGAGAAGCACTGCTTTTTGGCTGCCTGTCTTCCATCTCATCGCGCTGGAAGAAAGTACCAAAATCTTCGCTATTTCTTCCCCCCACACTACAAAATTTGCCTCCTGCCACGGGAGATGAATCAGTTCGAAGTCGGAGAAAGGTGGTGGTTGCCAAGAGATGCCATGTAGTTGCAATGCAATCATATTGTGGGTCTCATCTTCAAGATGAGAGACGTTTCAGGTGGCACGCAAGCTCATTTTGCTTGGGGAAAATTGCGGTGCGTTTTGTTCAAGTTTCAATGAAAAGGGCTTGCCTTGCTCATTGGCTGTTTTCAAGCCACACTATTGACCCTTTACAATCAATTTGATATACTTACGAGCAACAGAGCTCCGAAAATCCACAACACCCAGGAATTGAAAAGGGAAGAGACGAGTCTTCGAATGCAAATGCCGGTGAGGTGAAATGATGTGTGCGAGAGTCACTAGTCAACGCCCAGACCCAGGGAGATCAGAGTGAGCGAACAGGGTTTCATCATCGGAACCCCCAACAGTCACTGTAAGTCTCCAGTGGATCGGACAGGCACACCATTCTCAATCTTATACGGGATTAAGGAAGCCAGAAGCACAAACCGGCAGGGCATTTTCCTCTCCCTTCACGATAGAGCATGAAGAAGGAGCAAAGAGGGGAGGAAGCAGGAGGAGGAGGAGGAGGAGGAGAATATCACATGATGCCTTTGAGGTGGGCTCTCGATCTCAACCTTTTTTTGTACATTCATAGCTTATAAGTAACAAATGAAGGGTAATCCTGATTTTGTCCCCAAAAAAAGAACAATAGAAGATAAGGACACCTGGTCAATTGCCAGAAATGGATATTCTTATCTCTTAGATTTGTTGATATTCGGAATGTAATCATTGGGGCACGGCCCACGTGGCACGTTGTCACCTTATCCAAGTAATGATCTTACCTTAAGTGAGCATATTTGTCAGGGCTCAGTAGTAACACGAGGCTAATTAAATTAGCTAACAAATGAATGGCGCAATCTACATACCTACTTACCAAAAGATGGGGGGGTGGGGTTGGTGGGTGAGACAGCCCACCACAGACATATATAGCCCAGATATTTCTCAATCATTGTCTCCCACCCCTGAGGTACGGTCTCAAGAAACATCATTTCCCACACTGGGTGCCCCTAAAGAGTTGGGTTCTTCAGCTCGATTTCACCGGTGAGGCTCCCGCTTAGTAGGACACCCCGTGCTCCTTGTATTCGGGACCAACCATCTTCAATTCTCGATTTATAAGACCATTTTTACGCCTTAATCGGTGTGCTGTTTAGGGATGCATGGCTAGGGCGGGTCGTGCTCCAACACGTACACGAGGTAGGGCAGGTTTGGCTATGTCCTATGACCCGACCCGACCCGACCTGCCCTGCTCGAATATATTATATAACGTACGCTATATTTTACATAATATATATTTATATCATATTTTACATTCTATTTATCGTAATTTTAATTGACTTCTTCCCTAAATTATGGGTCGAGATGGGGCGGGGCCAGGTGGGTCGGGGCACAGGGCCAGTTCAGATGAACCATGGTGGGTCGGGTCAATGGACCAAGGGTGCGGGGTGAACACGTGCCTTTAGATACTAAGCCCGCCTCGGTCGTGCTGTAGATGTTTGGAAAAAAGTTGGCATAATTTACGTTGTTTTTTTTCCTTTAAAAAAATATTTTTTTGGTGAAATTGCAAGATTATGACTCTCTTTGGATGATGTGATACAGGTCAGCTATATATATATAATATATATATATATGTATGTGGCCAAAGTGCACTCCATGGTTCCTACTCAAGAGCTTGCCACCAAGAAGAAGATTGTATTCATCATGGGAGCAACTGGCACCGGGAAAACCAAGCTCTCAATCGACCTGGCTCAGCGCTTCCCGGCCGAGATCGTGAACTCTGACAAGATTCAGGTATACAGGGGTCTCGATGTCGTCACCAACAAGGCTCCTGAGGCTGAGCGCCGAGGCGTGCCCCACCACCTGATCGGGATGATCGACCCGGATGAGGATTTCAATACCGAGGAGTTCTGCTCCCATGCGATGTCAGCTGTCAGGCAGATCACCGGGCAGGGGCTGGTCCCGGTGATTGTTGGCGGCTCGAACACGTACATCAAGGCACTGGTGGAGGACCCCGGCATTGGCCTGCGGTTGAGCTACGACTGCCTGTTCCTGTGGATGGACGTCGCGGCGCCAGTGCTGGATGGCCACGTCTCGAGGCGGGTCGACGAGATGGTCGCCAAAGGGCTGGTGGACGAGGTCCGAGAGGTGTTTATGCATGGCGCGGACTATACCCGGGGCGTCCGCCGAGCCATAGGGGTCCCCGAGATGGACCGCTACCTCAGTGTTGAGAGCAGCACCGAGGTCGACGCCCGGGAGAAGGAGGCGCTGCTCGAGAGGGCCATCGACGAGATCAAGGCCAACACCTGCAAATTAGCTGCCGCACAGAGGGAGAAGATTACGAGGCTGAGGGAACAAGATGGCTGGGAGATTCACAGGATTGAGGCCACGGAAGCTCTCGCAAAGAGCGGTGACGAGGCCAAGGAGGCGTGGGAGAAGCTGGTCCTGGAGCCAAGCCTCAGCTTGGTCGGGGAGTTCTTGAACGAGTACCGTTACCCCTCCAAGGATCTCTCAGCGGCCATGGGTCCCAACCGGAGTCCCCGGGTGGTGATTCCTTGCTAATTAAGTCGGAGTTCGGTCGCCGGAATCCAGCATTTTTTTTGGTCTTAGTTTGCACTGTTATTCTCTAATTTGCATGAACCAATAACGTGGAGTTGAGTCCACCATTGCACTTTCCGATTTGTCAGTTTCAACATGCTTATTGTCACTCCAAATGATATTAATTGATCGATCAAATTTGAGCTTTGATTAAATTCCATAATCCCATCATAAATCGTGGAGCATGACGAGGTGGTGTACGCGTTACGTGCAAAGATCTTCCTTCCGGAGTCACCCACTCGAATAGCCCTCTTCCTTCAGGCCTCCCATTTGGCATTTGCTGACTGTTGTCTTTACTGAGGAGCTCGCCGTCGCCTATACATTTTTGTCACAGATACGGCAACCAAGTATTGAAGACATTCATTCCATATTCTTGAAGTTCTAAATCGGGAAGAAGCAATACTACTCCTCCAGAGAGACCGTGAATTGGAAACGTACAAATATCTTTCATTTCTATTCTTGGCTGATTTCCCATGTCTCTGCCACCTAATTACCGTGATCCACAAATTCCGTTCATTTCTGTTCTTAATATTTTCCATATACAATATTTCCTTGTATTTATGGCAAGATGAAATCGTATTTATATGTGCACGCCATTAATTGATGTAATGTGAATAAGATCATTCTTCCGTTTCTTTTTCACGGTATCAGAACAAGGTTAATTGAGAGATTGAGAGTTCGTTCACCATGATTGGGAACAAGACCACTGATATTTCATCACCTTATTATCTAAGTAGTTCAAATAGCCCGGTTGCGACGTTAGTGACATGTCAACTCGCCGAAAATAACTACTCCACATGGTCGAGAGCAATGATGAATGCTCTACGTGCCAAGAACAAGCTTGGATTCATAGATGGAAGCTTGACCAAGTCGGACATTGGTGCATCGAAATATGCAGCATGGGAGGTATACAATTCTATGTTGATAGCATGGATTTTTAACTCGCTGGGCACAAGCTTGCGGGCAAGCGTAGCATATGTAGACATTGCGAAAGTCATGTGGGATGATCTGAAGCGGAGGTTCTCACAAGGGAATGCTAGTTGAGTCCAGCAGATTAAGACGGATTTGAGCATTCTACGCCAAGAGGGGCTCACCGTAGCTCAATACTTCACTAAAATGAAGGCCCTTTGGGATGATTTCGAAGATTACTCCAAGGTTCCACAATGTACATGCGCTGCTGCTAAGGACTATGCTGGGGAGAAGGAGGTGGAGAAGGTTCATCAATTCCTTATGGGACTGAACACTGAGGCTTTTGGAACCGTCCGCTCTCAGGTATTAACATTTGATCCACTTCCATCCCTGGCTAGAGTTTATTCTATGGTGACACAAAAAGAGCGCCAACGGATGGTTGCTAGCTAGGGGACGTGAAGGAATGGCAGAATTGGCGTCATTCGTGGCAGCAAACAATGGAAGAATGAATTCACTTGGGAGATCCACTTGTAGCTATTGCGGGAAAGTGGGGCACAATGGGTCAGATTGCTACAAACTCAATGGTTATCCAGCTAATTGGGGAGAACGACAAAGAAATGGATCAAGTTTGGGAGTAAGACTGCCGCATCAGGTTAGGGGGAGCAAGGCAACAAATCATGGGCAGATTGGGGCGAAAACGTCAGCTCCATATCAGCAAGCAAACTAAGCAAATCACTCAGCCCATGCAGCTCCTTCAAATCGGCCACGACATGTTGCCCTTACGGCCCATGATGGAAACCCGAGCTCGTCAACAACCGGGGCAATCACGAAGTTAACTGATGACGTGATCCAGCAACTTCTCACACTTGTCAAGACGGCTGAAAATAATTCTGATCAAATGGCTGGTATGCTTTCTAATTTTAATAGATGTAGCTCAGATTGGATCTTAGACACGGGGGCATCCGTGCATATGACTGGTGATTTGAACAAACCAATTGACCGTCTCCCCATCACCAAGCCACATCCAATATGGGTGCCAGATGGAAGGTCATTGCTTGCAAGAAATATTGGTCATGTTGCATTGGGTTCAGACTTCATATTAAAAGATGTACTTTATGTGCCTGAGTTCAAATGTAATTTGATTTCGATCGAACGATTGACAAAAGATATGAAGTGTTATGTGGTATTTTCTCATGAACTTTGTGTGGTACAGGACTTAGCCTTGAGGAGGCTAATTGGGGTGGCTATGTTGCGAGGCGGGTTGTACCATTTCGGGTGCCTGACATCACAGTCAGCATTGGGAGCAATACGAATGGAGGACTACGAGAAATGGCACAGACGTACGGGACACCCATCACAGATAACTTTTATCTTCAATTTCTGGTTTTCAATTAAATAATGCTGAGAACAAAGTTTGCGATGCATGCTGTAGAGGAGAGCAAAGCAAAGCAAACACGAATGACCTTTCCCCTTGAGCACCAATAAAGTTGAACAAGTTTTCAATATAGTTCATTGTGATGTCTGGGGCCCATATCATACCCCATCCTTGACCAGTGCGCATTATTTTTTAACAATTGTTGATGATCACAGTAGAGTGGCCTAGGTGTATTTAATGCAAGAGAAATCGGAGGTTGAGAAGCGGATTATGGATTTCTTGTATATGGTGCAAAACCAATTCGAATGCTCTATCAAGAATGTGAGAACCGACAACGGTTTGGAGTTCATGTCAAAAAAACTAAGAGATTTTTATCTTATCTAAGCTGTGGGATCATCCACTAGACAACATGCGTCAAGACTCCATAGCAAAACAGTAGGGTGGAGCGGAAAGATAGGCACATCCTAAATGTGGCAAGAGCGTTGTGATTCTAAGCCCAATTACCAATAAAGTTATGGGGAGAATGCATTTTGACAGCGACCTATCTCATCAATTGCATGCCTACGCCACTGTTGTTGGGTAAGAGTCCTTATGAAATTATATTCAAGAGATCACCTACTTATGAACATTTACGAGTTTTTGGTTCATTATTTTATGCATTATCTAAGTCCAAGAAAAGGGATAAATTTGAAGATCGATTGAGAAAGTGCGTGTTTATTGGTTACCCGCATGGAAAGAAGGGATAGAAACTTTATGATTTAAATATAGGAGAAGTTTTTGTTTCACGGGGTGTGGTCTTTTATGATGAATCATTTCCTTTCGCTGAATCAAGTTCAAATAGTAACTCTAAAAGTGCGACTAGCGATATTCGAGAGAATGGGATGGAATTAGTGACCATTGGCAATTATAATAAAAAGGAGAGAAATGAGTTAAGGATTGATAGTGGGGAAGCAGTATCGGTTCAGGAAGGGAGATAGATATCCACAATGGAGAGTCAAGAAACAACTCGACAACCAAGATGGGTGTCGATAGAAGAGGCACAAGTTGATGTTGAGGTTGAACAGGATACACGATCCAAGCAGAGAAAGAAAACTCCAAACTCATTTCAAAGATCATGTGTGCCACCCCTAAACACCTTGTGACCCCTCTCCCTTGTCTTCTCCTGCAGTCTCCTCAGGTCAGTTTTATCCCATAGCGCACCATATTTCTTATGAGCGATTTAATGAATCCCATAAGGCATTCATAGCATCGCTAGACTCAAAATTGAACCCATGACATTTAAGGAAGTAGGTTGTAATTCTCGTTGGAAGAAAGCAATGTTAGAAGAGATTCAAGCTCTTAAGCAGAATAAGACTTGGACTGTCGAACCTCTTCCGCCTGGCAAGAGGGCCATCGAATGCAAATGGGTCTTCAAAATCAAGCGACAAGTTGATGCAAGTATCGAGCCCTATAAAGCTAGACTTGTTCCCAAAGGTTTCACGCAGATTGAAGGCCTTGATTTTCATGAGACATTCACACCAATGGCCAAATTGGGAACTGTTTGTTGTCTACTCACCATAGCACTTTTTCGAGGATGGGAATTACATGTCTGTTATGGGTGTCCCACAGACTATCTAAAATTTTCACCAAGCATGCACTGAATCTTACGGGTCTAAGGTTTTGGTAAATATTCCACGTAAACTTTACTTATGACATACAATACTCATATAGGAAGGAAGAGCTTCAGCAAGACCTCAAGCTAGAGACACGGCAAATTAATGTCCACGAGAGGAATATCTGAGAAAGAAATATTCTGCGGTCCTTCTCAAGCAAGAGCAGGCTGCGGAAGTTTCATGTTTGGAAAGAAAAAAACTACACCAATAGCCAAGAATTCCTCCTTGCCTCCAGTTCCAGATGGACCAGATCCCTTTCAGAATCTCAAGGCTTCAAAACTTTGCCTCAGTGTCATCTTGCTTGGAGTAAAAATTTGATTAGAGTTGTCGTGATAAGTAGTTAGGAACATTGAGGCATTTGGCAACCATCAATGAAGGTCCTAACAGCTCTGAGGTTAGTGTTTGTGCAAGGCTTCTTCCAAGTCCAAATCCACCCCAACCCGATTCTTAAGAGAGCTGCTTGCATCAAGAGGAGATTTGCACCTCCTTTGCAGCTCAGTGAACCTGCCAATGTCAAAGTTGCGCCTCTTGATCAGCCTTCTTTGCCTCAAGTGGAACAGCCTGCTCATAAAATCTTGGTAGGTGGGGTCTCTCGAAGTGAACAGGAAGTAGGCATATCCTATCACTAGTCCCATGGTCGTACAGAAGAATGTAATAGGTTCCATGACATCCCATGAGAACTCCCAGAAAGTCAATCGGAAGAAGAGGCCAACCTGAAAAAGTGCAAACCCTAACCCTGACCAGAGGATGCGCCGCACCTGCTTATGTGCCAGAACATCTATTTCTTCCTTCATCTCCTGAAGCTTTTTAAGCTCTTCTCTCATTGGATCATCCTCAGGAGTGAGGGCAAATGGGACAGCTCTCCTCACAAGATCAACTATCTGTTTGTAAGAAAATATGCACCGAATTAGAAACTTATCCCTCTGGTCGAATAAAAGTAACTAGAAAATAGAACATTGCTCCGACGGACGTAGGACCAACCAAGTAGGAAGTCATCTATGCAAGTGTTTCAGGTGAACAAGCCTTCTCTTAGGGTTGACGGGGAAATGGTTTACAGTTATTCTTAGGGACTCCTCAGTCAGCCTGTTCCTCAAGCTATTTCCGCTTCTAATATTTCTATAAAATGCCAAATAGCTTTTGTGGGGCCATGAAGCAGAACAATTGCTGGTGTAAACTAAGGTTCAAAAACTGCAAAGCAATTTTAGAATTAGATATTATAACTCCAAAGTATTGAAAAGGACTTCTCCCGGGCACCAGTCACTGTTGAAATGAAACAGCATTAATTATCATACCTGTCATCTTCCACAGCATTCATACAAGTTTTGTATGATGAAAAAAATGTGTAACGGCAACTTTAACTTTGGGTCATGAATTCTAATCAAAGGAAGAGAAGGTGTAAAGCACATCGAGTCTCAGGATTCCTGGTGCACAGGGGGGGATCAGGTCGGAAGGAAGCTACTTAAGGGTTCATTGGAAAAAAATTAAGAGTATAAGGTAATGATCTTTTTTCTATGTGAACCAAGAAACGGCTCAAATTGACATACTAGATGTTCTGTTTCTTTTATGAGAAAGATGAACAGCATTATGTCGGGTGTGAAGGATGCGACTTGTCAAATACCTTATCTGGGTGGAGGTAGACCTTGTCTCTGAAGAGAAGAATAATACCAGCTTCGTCCAAGACTTGAGCAAAAGCAGCCGCTTCATGTGAAGATTTAGCAACACCAACAGCCTCACATGCCTCCAGAAGCTCCTTATATCCGATAAACTCCTTCCCCTCCATCCCAAGCCTCTTCTTAAGCTCTCCTACATTGACCAGCCTAATCAGCTTCTTGGCCTCTCCGAATGTTATAGGATCTCCCTCTTTTGAGGAGTTATTAGAAATTAAATAAGGCGAATCAACAACATCAGCCGCTGATCCTGATTGGGATGATGAAGTCGATAATGCCTTGCTTAAGATACTGAAAATTGAGATTCTTGGAGGGGTACAAGATGACGCTTGGTATGATGAAGAAGAGGAAGTGCAAGGAAGACCAGAATGACCATGATCCATAAAACCCCATGATCGCAAACAGGTGGACGCTTTGTTTCCAGTGAATGTCACACCTGACATGCTGTTTCTCAACTCACCAGACAAGCACCACCTGCTCAACATTTTTGGCTGCATGCCTCCTCTTCTTAACTGATATCTTGCCCTATCCTTAATTTTTCATGAGCTAACTTGGTATCACGTCCACAGCCAGAAAATATAGCTAGCTGAGTATTTTCACATTCTCTTGTTTCTCACTCATTGGATTTGCTATCTGAAAAAGGGGGCAAAAAGCACAGACAAAGACGAGATATCAAGATTATGTATGAACCACTGAAAGAATCATAATGGACAAGTAGAATATTATTCAGTTGCCAAGGGAAAGAGCAATTCAGCATGTCGACTCTTCATACAATCCTCCCTAAGGAGCATTTTATCGAGGGTGAAATCTGAAGGATGTCGTCATTACAGAGCGCTGAGCAAGGTCGTCAATATATCCAGCCAAGTAGTGAGGGTCACAAATTGAGGTATTATGACATCAAATCAAAGTCTGTCTTTCCCTCTTAAAATCAATGTCCATACTAGTCCACGCTTTACTTTCTATGCACAAACTTCTCATCATCAAATAATTATACAAAAAAGATAATAACAATTCCAACAAACACTATTAGTAAATGTACTTGTTGATCAGATACATGTACTAAATTGAAACCCTGTTATTGGGATCAATAATTATTAAGCCGAAACTGCCAGCAGATAAGTTTAAAATGGAGAAAATGCAGCACCTTTTGCCAGGGAAGAAACATATTCTTAGCAAACCGATAAGAGAGGAAGACCGACGGCTTAGATGAGATAACATCATGATCAACCAACTACTCGCCCAGGCAAGATTGCCTTAAAGTAGTGGAATTTTTATTTTTTTTAAAATCAACCGAAAATGCATGTTTGCCAAAACAGTTAAGACATTAGGGCTTCCAAGGTCTGATTGCAAATCTACAAGAGCTAGGAAAGAGGAGGGAGTCAAGAGTCAGATTCCTGCTATTTCCCGGGATTCCAGCCGTGGATTGAATATCAACGGAGGGCGTAGAAAAAGAAAAAATCGAGCCTCCAAGGATCATGATAAACATTGTATTTTCTTCCAAAAATTGCTCCTAACATATATATACGGCAGATAAGCAAGTGTTTCAAATTTACTTCCTTTAAAGGATCTGTATCAGTGCAGGGTTTCTACGGGCCTCTTAACTGCTAAGAACTCCAAAGGAAACTCAACATAAGCCGCTCTCCACGCACTAAACTGAAACGGGCAGGAACGTATTTCTCTGGCTGCCTGGCAGCAAATTTCACGTCAGCGACAAGCTAACTAAACAGGCCGGAGGTGAGCATTCTTACCTCTCGCAGTTGCTCCGTGCAATGGCGCGGTGGCTGCAGTACCGGATCGAAGAGGCTGAGGGAAGAGGGAAAAAAGAGAGGGAGAAGAATCTGAGGAAGCATCCAATGCTGTGGAGGACAGATGACCGCCCAATCCACCAACCCAGCTGAGAGAGGAAGTCAGCGGGAAACGAGGACCGCGTCCTGAACCGAATAAATTATTATATAAAATAAAATAATATTATACTTAAATGTTTGTAGGTCAAAAGTATAATATTATACTTAGTGTTTCTTCGAAACTCGAGGCATTCATTTGCAGGTTAATCTTTTACTGACTGTGTATTACTGATCCATTGAACTTAACCAACCATCCTCAAATCGTTTAAAAAAGAAAAAACCAGAGCTCACTGCAGTGTAACAGTAGTTGAAATCAGGGCAAGCATTGAAATTGCGAGTTGCAGTTGATTACACACCAAGGTTTCAGATGAACCACTCGCTTTCAGTTTGAGAATAATGTAGATTGCAGGTTAAGTAAGAAGGAACTTCTGGCAACATCAAAGCTAAAGTCCAGAGTAGATCAAATGTGGAAGGTGCAAGAGAATCACAGTTACACCAGCAAGGGAGAATGGGGTACAGTTAGAATGAAATTTCCTCGGCAATATCCAGTCAGTTCCTTATTCATCAACCAAGAGACAAATCGAAAGAGCTCTAAAAGCAAATAGAATGCTGTAATATTTATTAATTTTTGGAGACAGGTTACAAACCTTAACAGTTCTTACTATCTATGCTTGGACTGCTTGCTATCAGTCCCAGCTTTCATAAACAGAGAAGGAGGGCGTGGGCGAATGTTAAAACAGGTCGCAGAAGCAAGATATGCACAGGCAAGAGCCACATACACTTTAAACCAAATGGATGAGAAGAATGTGAGATATGTGCAAGTGCCAGTCAAGAGTAATACTCCCAATGCATTGAATAGGCACTTCAGGGTGGAGAGCTCTCCCTCGATTCCATCATTTGGGAAGTGGCCCTGGGAGTGGAAGTCAGAGAGCAACTTGTCCTTGTGTGAGAATATGTCCATTAGCCACGATGATACCTCTTTCTCAGATGTTGGGATATCACTGAGTTTGATTCGCCTGATGTGAATGTGTACTTCAGAAGGGTCAACCCCAAAGACATTGTCCAAGAAAGAAGGGCACCGGTGCTTGTAGCTAATTGTCACATCATAAACTGCATGTAAAAAGATATACTCTGCTCAGTACGTATTTGCAGTTATTTTTATCAGTTCGCAAAATGTTCCTATATGATTGTCATTTTCCTGCTAAAAGACTTGCCATTATTATAATCCTGAATTTTAATTGGACAATTCACAGTGGTTATGTATTGACAGTTGAGACCACCTGCATCCACAGAGGCCCGCAACTCTTCCAAACATGCATAAAAGCCCTTTGTCTTTGGAAGAAGCACGTATGTCAGGATAGGTAGGCCATTTTCAGCAGCGTACTCTCTACTTCTTAGGCATTTCTGCTCACTGCAACAATAAAAATGTGATTGGAAATCTAAACATGATGGTAATGCAACGAAGGAAAGCCCACAATGCTAAAGTGCATTTAGCCAATACAAACCCTTCAGAATTATAAAACTATTGTATGACCCAATTGATAAGCAATTCTATCTGATAAAAGGCAAATCATGCAGCTTCCACGTATTGATTGCATTGATTTCAGGTTAATTCTTCTTACGCAGACAATAACTCTTTCCCATTGTAACAATATTTGTAGCATGTTTCTGTCATATTACAGAATCCACCAGAGGTCCAGCATCATGTCTACCAGATTACCTACAGTAAGAATCTCCAAGACTATTTTTTTGAGGAACACAAAAAACTGACAACTTAACTGAGCTCAAGTGCATTAACAAAGAAGAGGAAAAGCTTACGTGAAATCTGTGCCTTCAGGGAAAAGAGCCAGCCACAAGGGATCTTGCGAATCTTTAAAAGAATATAGCATCCGACGCATTGTAGGTTCATCAACTTCCCACTTTCTCTCCACAGAAATGAACTCCAAAACTTGGAAGGCCCACCCAAATAACGGCAGCTTCATCAAACTGCTCTTGAGGACATACTTTATATAACCCAATCTTCCCTTTCTTAAAGCAAGATCCCACAAGTACATCCAGTCAACTTCTGTTCTGTGATTTGATATGAGCAAGACACGTTCCCCAGCAGGAACAGTGTCACCCGAAAAAATTACCTTTGTCTTGTTTATCTTTTCAAAAAGAAAAGGCCACAGAGCCAACCACATGGCAAAAAAGAAAGATGTGGTTTTCCTGCTATAGTGTATGCTAAAAAACCTCAACGCAACAGCGCTCAGGAACCCACAATAGACCAGCATCATAAATGCGGTTGAAAATAGCACCAATAAACATATTACACCTCTTAACAGCTTCAGTGGGGTTAAGGAACTGTGCCTACTCCCATCAGCTGAAAGCGAAAGCTTGGAAGGTTCCATCTACTCCAAAAAATATCTTGTCAAATCTTCACAGCGTCCTAAGGAGCTACACTATTCTGACGAGACCAAAAATGCGTACTGCAGCTGTTTCTCTATCAGGCCCCAGCTCAATTATATTAGGATGGTTCCTGCTAAAGAATGAACACACAAGTTCCCATGAACAAGGAATCAGAGGAAAGATTCCATAATTCAGCCGACACTACCAGCATAAGAATCAATTAGAATAAGAACAATGACCAAGAGGAGAAAGATTTTATTTAGCAAATTGAAGAAAAGATAACTAGATGAGGTATGTAAATGCGGATCAATGTCAGTACAAATGCCTGCCTCACTTAGAATGGGAATTGAAGAATGCAAATGCCCAGTTGCAGGGATCAGCTACAGATTCATCTGCGGCCGAAAAAAGTTAAAGATTGTAAATTTTTTGGGCACCCATGTGAAGTTCGAAGTATAATGGTTTTGATGCATTTGCAAGTACAACTCAATTTAAATAGAAGAAAGCACAAGCAACAAATTCTCGCCATTAAAGTCGCCTTTTTGCAGAAACACAGTGTCACCAATTCATTGTCTATCCAAGGCTAACAGCATACTTCCGATACGAAACGCCCATTCCACTAATAAAAGAAAACGAGCTCCCTTTTCTCCATAAAAAAACAGAGGTCCGGCAGTTCTCTGGACAAACTGAAGCTGTGCACATCGAAAAGGATAAATGAATGGACAAGCGAACCTAAGAGGAGCCTGAATCACATTCAAGCGAAGGCGAAACTTCGTGCGGCACCAGACCTTCGTCAAGCTCTCACTCCTTTCCGGGGGGAACTGGATCGGAAAATCACGGAAGAGGATCGATCGACCGAGAGAGTTGACCGGACAGATCTGAGAGTCGCCCGTCGAGGATCTGCTCTACGTTCGACTCCGCCTCCAGAAACAATGTTTCGCAGCCATAGTAGAAGAAGAAGAAGAAGACAACGACGACTACTCCGCCAGAGGCACAGAGCTCGGTCCGGGGGAGGATGGTTAATTTACGTGAAAGGGTACCGGGAATTGTTAAAACTACAGATTCTGCCACCAAGATCTGGTCCACAAGTGGGCCGTACCTACCTGCATGAATTTTCGTGTGGCCTAAAGCGTTTGATGTAGTGTATCAATTAACTAGGTATGTTTAATTTTTATTATATGATTTTTTATATTTATTTATTTGTTTGTTTTTATTATATTATTCTAATTATATGTAAAGAAAAAAAGTGATCAATTTGGAATAGTAATCTCCATTCTTACATTCTAAATGACATAAAAAAATATAAATAAATCAATTATACTCCAAAACTTCAACAGAGGAACAAAATAAGGAAAACTCTATGCGCTATAGACTTGAGGGTTATGAAATTTGTATATGATTATTAGTCAATAATTTAAATTATTCCCCGGTAACTAAATCATAAAGTTTCAATAAATTGAGGGATGAATTATTCTAATGTAAGAATATATCATGCACTTAATAAAAATTTCACATTTTTAAATACGTGGTACCCTCCCTGACATGATAATGCGATACCATCAAACATCCTCAAAAATACCAAATTAACACTTTCAAATCTATGACGTGTGTTCAAAATGATTCACAGCCTTGCCACCGTGAGAAATTTTAGAATCCTGCAATTATCATTATCGTTACTGGGGACTAACAACGAGTTTTTCGGGAGAGGAACGTAGGCAAGTTGTACAGCTATTCATCTCGATATACTGAGTTCGACGAGTATGACGACGAGTTACAGCCTGTTTGTGTCACTGGAGAATACAACACTCTTGATCGTTGACACTGGCCATCGGAAGTGACAGCCTACAGAGAGTATCTAGCCCATCGACAGGACCAAGAGGGAGCGAGTGGACTTCATGGGACGAGTAGAACTATTGCACCTCTAGACCGTCTGCAAAGCCTCCTCACGTTTGATGTCGAAGATCTTGATCAATACGTCTTCGACGACCTGATCCAGGCAGCAAGGTAAGGGTCGGATTAAGGCAATATAGATGATAACCTTTCTCAAGTCAAGGCATACTTTCTGCGAGCCGAATTAAGCTCCAGGTGTGGATGCCACTGACGAACTCACCTTGTCAGGTGTAGAGGCTCCAGAAGTCACGCCGATTGTAATGGGACCCTCGGGTAGCCAATCCTCTTTCTCAACGTATTCCCCGTGCTAACATGACAGAAAGATGTACCACGTGATTAAGGTAAGACGGCTTAAATTCAGAACGAGACAACATGAGGGGAAATATTTTGATTTTTTTGTTGTTGTTGTTGTCAGGTTTACCATCAGTTTGTAACCTATTCTGTTTCCTGGACCTATTCTCTTCTCACTGTCGATCCAATAAGAAGGGATCCCTTGCTCCTCTGCAATCTCCTGTAGGTGGGAGGTGTTGCTCGAGTTAAACCCTCCAACCACCACTATCAGATCCAACTTCTCATCCACCAACTTGTACATAGCATCTTGCCTCTCCTGAAAAAGGAGCACAATTTGGATTCTTTTAGTAGCTTCTACTAAATATGGAATAAGATAGACTGCTTATCACAAATATTTGTAGATCTTCCTCCTTGGGTCGTTTTTTTTTCTCACTACCACAATAACTCCACAATCCTTAAACGTTAAATTCTATTAGAAAAAAAAAACCCTCCAAAATCCTTAAGCTGAAAGCAATAAACATCCCCTGGAAGGTTGGATAACTAAAGTAAGGAGATAGTGTGAATGAAGAGGACTGCACCTGTGTTGCATCACAGATTGTGTTGAAGCTCATGAAGTGCTGATTCACATTTTCCACTCCATACTTGCGCATCATTGTTCTCTCCATGAGCTTTCCTGTAAATTTAAAGCATTAGTCTAACGACACATGGAGTCAGCTGTCAAGATATAGATAAATATAGACAGAGATTCTGCAATACCAATCTCTTCGGTCTCGCCCTTAAGCATTGTAGTCTGATTTGCAATGCCAACTTTTATTAAATCCTTGTCAGGATCAAACCCATCAGAAACTGCATTCTTAAATTTCTGCATGAAAACCAATGATTACCAAGTCAACAGATTCATATATAAAAAAGCCCGAGTAGGGTGAGAAATGAGGGGAAGTCAGCACACAGAAGTACCTCTAAGAATGCCTCTCTAGTTGAGCTAGATCCATCAAGTTGACCCCCCAGAATGTAATCACATACATAAGTTGCCTAGTTGAGAGAAAAGGATTCATTAAAGAGAGAAGATGAAGATATAAAAATTGGAAATGCCATCCAAATGATGCAACAATAAAGGCTGACACTTGAGATGCTACCTCTTTCATGTTCTTCACGATAAGATATTTCCCAGCAAATGATGCGGTTGCTATAGTTTCCTCATGACCATACTTGCCATGAATTATTGAAGTGTACTCTCCTTTCTTGTGCTTATCAACTACGTTCCAGACCTTCAACAAGAAAGTACAAGCATTTAATGGAGAAAACAACAGGGGATGGACAAAAGAAACACAAACTTGAAACATCTAGATCAGATAAATGTTCTATCCTGATGACCACTGGACATACCTTAGACACCCATGGGCAGGTTGTATCAACAATCTGTACACTTCTTTCACTGAGAGTCCACATCTCTTCAACTGCAGCTCCAAAAGCAGGGAGTACAACAACATCGCCTTTGTTGACAACATCAAATTGCTTTTGCCCCTGCTCAAGAGGAATATTCTGAACCTCCATCTCCTCCAAACGCTGCCATAGAAAATTAACCAGTTCTGTAATTAATATGATGATCTCCTTTTCTAATAAAATTTTCCACACATATATTCCAGGAACAAGGGTAGATTTGTTTAAGGAATAAATTCTCTTAATGTAACCATACATATGAACAAAGAAGATCTCGGCACTCTCCATGTTCAAGAAAACCAGCTGTGCCAAAATCCAAAGTAAAAAGCCACAGGCTTATGACTTAAGCTAAGCAAGTCCGTAACATGATTCATGGAATGATGGAAAAGTACAGTGCTGCACTGGAGCACATGCAAGCAGGGGAAAAAGCGCTAGCTTCAAAAGACTCCTCCTACTTTGTAGTTAAAAATGATGATACATATACCTTGTTAACAGTAGGGTTGTGGATAATCTCATTGGTTAACCAGATTTTCTCCTCAGGGAACTGCTTCCTGGCTTCATATGCAATTTGGACAGCTCGTTCTACACCCCAGCAGAACCCATATGCTTCGGCAAGCTTCACTTTCACGTTACCCCAAGTGTACTCATTCCCATTTTCCTTCAAAGTTTTTATGATATCACCTGACAAGTAAAAACAGGCGCACAATCAGCGGAGAGAGTGTAATTTCAAACAATCAGCATGAGTTTCAAAAACAGATTCCACAAATCAAATTTGTTACCATCTGGAAGTTCTTTAAGCTAGTAACGTGAACCTTCACAGTGAACTCATTCACCATACCATGGTAAGCGATTAGCTCTCAAAGTGCATGCTGGAGTTTGGGAAGATCAGTTGAGATCCTATTCCCTCAGAAAGACTTGACAAAGCTCAAATTCTTGATAATTATGAAGATCATACCCTCAGCGTCCTATTAACTACCATCTCCAATGCATCTTATCCAGTTATCCTCAACCGATCAAAGCATAGGTCTAGGAACACCGTTCGCACATGACAACACATCCAATTAACACTTAGCCCAGCTCAGCAAGCAAGGCAGGAAGGACTCACTCGTGTACTCGCGATCCATGGACTGGATGATCTCCTCCTTGTGGCCGAACCCCTTGCGGTTGTAATTCTCGCTCCTGGTGAGCTTGTGCCTGAACGCCTTGGCGTCGAACTCCGATTCCACGGCGGCCGAGGAAGGCGACGCCTCGCCGGAGCACCGCACGGAGAGGTGCTGCTTCCGGAAACAGAGAGCCCCGGCGCAGAGGTGAACGTCGGTCCGGTAGGGGAAGCGGCAGAGATGGAAAGACAACGCCATGGGTACCGGAGGGCGCACGTTAGCGGGGAGGGGGAATTGATGGTCGTCTGTAAGTGAGAAATGGCCACTCATCAGCAGACTGCCTGGCGCGCATTTTATCCGACGCGAGGGACTCGTGTCTCGCGTGTCGGGATTCGCGATTGTTGTCACTTGCCAAATTAAACGACAAAATTAAATTAAAATTAAAATTAAGAAAACAAAAAAAAAAGTCGTGTTCCGCGTTTTTCGCGTTTTTCCTGTTTTTATTTTTCCTGGTGGGAGTAGAGTTCCGTGGGGGAATCGGATCGGACTGATTGAATTCTCGGGATTGAAGAATCTTCTTTGCTCATAACTTCCATGTGAAATTACCAGAAAGGGCACGCCACGTTTATGAGAAAATTCCCCCGTCTCTGTATTATTGGAAAGAAAATCGTGATGGATTACCAATAAAAAAAAGTGGGGGTGGTTGTGGGGGTAAGGAATTTAATAATTAATTATTAAATTTTCTAAATCTAATAAGATAATTAATTATTTATAAGAAACTCATGTAATAATTTATTTTTATATTATATCAAATTCTATTTAATTTATAAATTATTTTACATCATCATCCGTAAATATACTCAAATTATAATAACCACATGAATTAGCTCGACCGAATTATGGTGGCCTGTCCTGGCAGTGGAATGATAACAAACACGCTACAGGGAAGTCCGAACACCAGATGGAGGTGAGGCATCATCAGATGTAGCGACTGTTTCAGCTCTCCATCCGGGTGGCTTACGTCTGGATCGATCAGTCAAACGGACATATTATCGTGGAGTTCGAGATGCCAACATAGCCGGATTTTGGATGAGTCGGCATTATTTCCCGGGTGGGAAATTGTGGTGGATGATGGCAGGCTGGTATTCTGTGGAGATCATATGATACTACTTTGGGCAGTTTAGGCTGACCTGAAGTCACCAAGTTCTCAAGAGTCCTGACACAGAAGAGCATCGACTTCGTCACCGAGCTCTGCAAGAGTAGACCACACAACCGATCAGTCTTCGTTAGCAGCTTGAGCACTGGCCGAATGGGCAAGCCAGACAAAAAAAAAAGGTTCGGTAGCTATTCTGCATGAGTAACTGTGAAGGAGGCGAGTGGAGGGGGTTTCAGAAAAGTAAACGCTAGAGGAAGGGCTTGAACCTTCGACCTTGTGGTTAACAGCCACACGCTCTAACCAACTGAGCTACTCCAGCTCTTTGGATGTTCACTTGTTACCTCTTAGCTAGATTTTATGAATTTGTGAAACAGCCACACAAGGGTAGCGCCACTTTGTGTAGTGGAAGGAGAATTGAGATCTTCTGCTTCGGGCGGCTCTGCCAGCATAAATAACAAGAGAAAGGTCCGTAGTTGTAGCTCTTCCGTGGGACATCTCTGAAACCCGTCAAGAAAATCAGCAAGAACAGCCACGTTATGTCAATGTATATGGTTTGGTAACTCCTTTGCACGTATTTCTCACAATGACCAGGCTATGCAGCAGAGCCAGAAACATGAGAGGGAGACAGCTCTGGCAGAGATCGGAAACAGCCGTAAGACTTTGCTAGATAAGCTGCGAGAATACAAAGGAAAGGACTTGGAAGTGATTCAAGAAGCCATTGTCTTTGCCAGTGAGACTGTTGAGGAGGGCAGTGATCTCCTGCTCCCGCCCTACCCGACACGCCCTCCTATCACCCTCAAGAAGAACGGGTTTCCCTCAAATTCGAATCTGATTCTCAAGACCCTTGAAAATGGGGCTTATGACTTAATAAAGAAGAGCCAGTCAGGTAAGAGAAAGGGCCCTGTAGGAGGGTGTGGGCATGTGATAGCTTCCTTGGCGAAGACAGCGATTGCACTTGTGGGTGTGGCATCGACACTGAGCTTTGCAGGCCTAGGGACGAAGGAAAATCGAACGACTTTTTCCCCTTTTGGAGCTCTTAAGTCTATTGTTCAACCAATGAATAGAGGGAGAGAGCCGGATGTACCATGCGCCCCCGGGAAGGTGCTTGCAATGGAAGACGGCCAGGCCCGGTGCCTCGTGAAAGTGCGAGTCGAAGTCCCATTTGACTCTTGCTGTCTCAACATCGGATATGAATTATGGTGGTGTGGCTGATTCTACAGCCCCCTCCCTCCCTTTTCTCTGTTTCTTTTTGCCGATTCTTCTGAGGGTTCTACTGTACATTTTGGCCATCAGTTTTCTTAGCTGGGATGCTGCGTATGAGGATGTGATTGTACCGAATTGATCCACTTCTCTCCATATTTTGCCTTCCAACAGGGTTTACACTCTTGTTGCGACGTCGGAGAAGAAGTCGCCTTTCTTTTGTTAAGTTTGGCAGCGTTTTTCAAGTTTGGCCAACTAACATCCTCAAGAGTTATATTTCATCCAATCTGTCATTCGTGCGATTGATTAAAATGAGAATGACGAAGGAAATGTTTTATTCAAACTCATCAGATAAATGTAACGTTCAATATTATCATATTATAGTATCTATGGGTATCTAAAAGTTCAATCAGAACTGTCGGTTTCTTTGACTAGTTTGATCGGTGTGCATGGCGTAGCCTCTTAATTTACGCGAGGATATTGAGGAGTTAATCAACCTCTTGCCTTTATTTAACATTAGCTCTTCCAATGAATGTAGGGCCAGCAATGTATTATGGGATCTGGATCAAGAAGGGTCAAAGCCCATCCTTTGGATTAAGTGGAAGGTCCTGAGCACACAAAACCATGTTCTTCTTCCTGCAAGCTGCCGCTGGTTTTAGGCGATAGAAAGATACGACTCACAAAACTTCTTTGATTTATCTGCAGAACTCAACTCCTTATCTGCCTAACTCAGAAATGGCTCTTCAGAATCACGGAGGGCCAGAATGGGCCCCCTATATAAACTGCCACTGGGCCATTTTTTTTTACACCAACAAAGTATCTCGAATCAGAACACTTGGTTCTGTCCTGGGAAAGCGAAGAGAAGAACAGAGGATAAACGATGGCAGGAGGAGGATTCACGGAAGAGCAGGAGGCTCTGGTTGTCAAATCATGGAGTGTGATGAAGAAGAACGCTGCAGAGTTGGGCTTCAAATTCTTTTTGAAGTAAGAATTCGCTCTGTTCTTTCTTTCCGAAAAAACAGTCGGAATTTCGGAAATGCGCAGCACTCCATTACATGTGCACGCCTTACCATACCACTCAAAACTGGACGGCATTCTTGTTGTTTTGAGTCGTCCTATATGTTGGGCAGATAATTGGTTGGTGCATTGCAATACTTCAAAAAGATGCAGGCCAAAAGCCGCTTAAGGACTGTAAACTGTCCAAAATTTGAGGAAATTTTCATCTTATCGGGCCCCCAAACTAGTGCCCAATAAAGACAAATCTTGTGTTGTTTGCAGTGCCCAGTGATTTGTGATTAAGGCCGGCAGTGAAACGGATGACTTCTTGAAATAGAAGAGATTTATTTCGGGACTAAATTGAATGGAAATGATGTACTGCAGGATATTTGAGATAGCGCCGACAGCAAAGAAGATGTTCCCATTCCTGAGGGACTCAGACGTGCCGGTGAAGCAGAACCCGAAGCTCAAGACCCATGCCATGTCTGTCTTCATGATGGTCAGTTAGAAACTCCATGATCCATTAGACAAACAGATCAATGAATTGCGTTTTCAATTATCTGATCGCATTCTTGCACACACACCGAACATTTTAGATTTGATAAAAGATTACGTATAGGCCAAGCTATCAGGTCCTCTGATCAAAGCCAAGTACCGCCCTCTTTATATTCATATATTTGACTTCCATGAGTTCATTCATCTGAACGTTTCAGACAAGTCCGGTTGACAGTAGTTGGGATTATGGGATGTGTGGGTTAAACTGGGCCCGCCAAAAAGCTGGAGATTTTATTGATGTTTACTGACTTAATGTGGAATTGTTATCTGCCCTCTCTCTGCAGACATGTGAATCGGCTGCGCAGCTAAGAAAGGCGGGCAGAGTTACAGTCAGGGAGTCGAGCCTCAAGAAACTGGGGACTGTTCACCTGAAGTACGGCGTCGCCGATGCACACTTTGAGGTATAGTATATGAATCACAACGACCAAATCAAGATCTCTTCTTTTGCAGCGATAAAAAAGCTTAAATTTGCAGATCATCCCTGGTTTATACGCTCAACATTCACAAATCAATCTATAAATATTGTCCATTACAGGTTACGAGGTATGCGCTGTTGGAGACAATCAAGGGAGCAGTACCTGAGATGTGGTCAGAGGAGATGAAGAATGCATGGGCAGAAGCTTACAATCAGTTGGTTGCCGCCATTAAATCGGAAATGAAGCCTTCGGATTGACCTAAAACTTCATTCCTCTGGATTTACAATACTTGCCTTACACTTAAAATTGCACTCTGTTCCTATGAAAATATCCAAAAATCATAACATCACCAACACCGCCACAACCCAACCGCCCCCCCCCCACCCCGGTCTCCTCTGTGTTGCAGTAATGTGTCTATCTGACAGTATCTATCAGTTGGAGAATGTAATATTAAATCTGGGAATTCCTAAATAATACCCACTTTTCATTTTCCCCAAATAATCAAGAGATCAATAGAGATTTGGCCTTGCTGCATTTGTCATCTCATGACCCGGAATCGTAAGGTTATGACTCTTCTGAGTTCCATTCACATCAGCCAGATTTCATATGCTTTTGTCCTCGGAATGGCCCTCTATGTAAGACAAGAAACATATAATATGTAACAACTGAAAAATTGTTAAGAGGCTATCCTTGGGAAATGTTCCAAGAACATATACATACACATACATTCTCCAAACTACCTGTTGCTCCCATTTTTCCTGATCTCATGCCTATCGGAGCTTCCCCTGCTCGGTAAATCACTGCCATGAGAGCCGATGAGGGCAGAGCTTGCTTTGGTGGCAAGAACACACATCTCCTGGAGGGAGAGTGGAGACTTAGACATGGAGAGTGGCAGGAGGAAGTAAATCTGTCCAACCTGGAGCTCTTCATCTTCGCGGATGGGGGGCACTGCAGACCCAATGAACATTGACTCGGAGCAGCAGATGAAGCAGTCGGGATACTGAGACAGGATTTCCGAGGCTCTCACAGGCCGGTTGAATTCCTCGAGCTTAGCGTTGCAGAGTATCAGCTTCACTGTGAATTCCTGCTGCACCTTGGCACATTCTTTGCCGCGACCCATCGTAACCCGTCCAGGAGATAGACAGTTCCCCATCTGATCCGATGATGTTCTTGAAATCGAAGAGGCAGAGGCCGAGGACAGGGACACAGACAAGCACAGAGAATGGTGAAGGTGTCCGGTGCTTCTTTGGAAGGTTGGAGACTCCTGAGTGGGGAAAGGATGGGATTTATAGGTGCATAATGATGGCTTCCGTTTTTTGACTCTCAATGGTGTGTGGCTTAACTCTTTTGATATACTCACTGCTGACAATCTTCCATGAAACATCCAACTTTGTGCTGCCTCTTTTCACTCTATCTTCCTTTTTCACTAAAAAAAAAAAAGAAAAGAAAGAGGAGGCTCAGATCCAGAAGAGAGGTAGCAGAAAGATAGTAATAAAGAGGTACGATAAATTTACATGTAAAAGTTAAATTTAATAAAACGTAATGTAACACAATAATTTTTTATTCAGAAATTTCCGATTACACGATGGTTCTTGCAGTTTTAGTGGTCACATCTGGTCTCCATCCCATGTGCACAAAAGGGTCACTCCGCCTAATATAAAATATTGCACTCCATGCTTTTGCCATTTTCCTGGCACGGTCGCACTCACAGAGAGATACCCAAGAGGTCTGGCCACCGGTCAATGGGGGCAATTTCAGTCACCCGAACGTGATAGTGGTGTCCGGAACTCGAGAAGCAAATATTGGATTTATTCTGTTGCCGATTCGAACATATACAAGGCTATTATAGTGGCCATCGACATGACAAACAGTGCGTGCCCTCAAAACGGAGACCTTAAATCAAGTGCATTCTATGACTACCATTTTGTCGGCCAAGCAAAGGTGATATGTCTCGTTATGATGCATATGATCTCCTGATCAAAGACCCTCTGATTCATTTGCAGCCCAGAAATCTCTTTCTTCCACGGTGGATTCCCCTTCCCTGTCCAGAGCTGATGGAAGCTGAAGGAGAGGATTCACCGGACACATCGTTAACTTCCCCCCCATTGAATTTGGTTCGTAACCGAAGGTTCCTGTCGATCAGCTCCTGGACCCACGTGTACTGAGAAAGTGAGGGCCCTCTCACCCATCAGATACAGATCATACGCAATGGTAGACTGTAAGCATGAGAACGGTGCATTTGAGACGAAACTTCCAGGTGAGAAAGGGGCAAACTGAGCTGCATCCGTTGTTTTTTTTTTTTTTTTTCCCTCCCACGATAGGCACTCCAAGCGCTCTCCTTATCCACCAATTCGATCTTTGACCGTAAGGTCCGCGAACAGGATTGCATCTAGCATTCATTATCGGTGTCTGTCCAATCATATGAAAAAGAGGGAAACCTAACAGCTATCTCTTTCTTGTGCAGTAATAGGCGATGAACAGCACCAGATTTCTCAAAATGTCAATTCATTCTAAGCCGGACAAATTCTGCGTCCCTTGCTCGTCAAAACCATGACTAAATTAAGCAAAAATAATAATAAAATAAAAATAAAAATCGGTTGATGAAACTTGTGTATGTCTTCCGTGAACATCGGCTCTTGGCACACGTAATTTGAGCATGGCCCGAGTCAATGCCGTGCAATTCTCAGAGGTTCGTTTGGTCGGAGACTGCGATACCAACAGATGAAGACCACAGCAAAATGCACTGGCTGAGACTGGACATTGCCGATTCTGTCTGGAATATCGAACAAACACGAGACAATGAAAGTAAATGGTTTCTCCGGGCAAATCTCTTGTACGACGGATGAGAAATTGATTTTCGAAAAGCTCCGGTGATCAAGTCAATGAATGGTCTGTGTTTTTCCATGACATTAAGCTAATTGCCAGATCTTCGTCCGTATGGAGGAAACTCCGAAGGAAGAAAGCTCACTTCCTGGAAGCCTCACATTACAGTCCAAAGGGGAAAAAGGTTGCCTTCTCGGTTCCCACCTTTAACTTTACGGGAGCAGTCGAGCCGTCAATAATGGTCTGCTGTTCAGATCACGAACCCATCTCTCGTTTCACATTCCGTGTGGGCCCAAGTGAGAAACCAGAGGGTTTATCAGTCCCCACGAATCCGCCGGTGATGGCCCGTTCATGTCCCGGCAGCATATGAAGTATAGACCAGATGTATTTGCTCTCACCATGAACAGCGTGGTGATGGAAGTGACCGTGAATGGCTGTGTTTGGAGGCCGACCACTGAGTCTGACAACTGAGCTATTTGGACCGTATCCCCAGCAAAGATTCCAGGGCTCAAAAGCAGGAAACTTTGCTAATTGGAATGTTGTGAAGTCGTCGTCAAATAAATAAATAAATAGAAGAGAGAAATAATGACATGATATCAAGATGAAAGATTAGACGTAGAAGACAATTTAAGTGTAATTGTGCCGATCTGACCACAGTTCGCTACACCTGGTTAACGAGAGTTCAAAGTTATGGTCGATCTTTGCAGTGCAGGCAACTCACTTGGCAGCATAATGTTTGGGACTGTGAGCTTCTGCAGAGCCTCCACAATCGGTCTTCCTCTCGATGGCCTTCGCATATTAGTTGCAAGACATCGTACTAAATTTGCTGGAATAAGGGTAGAGTTTCAATGCAAAAGACGGCATCTGATCGCGAGTCATGTTTCTGTAGACTTATACACATCGAACCACCTCTTCCCTCCCCAGTGTGATGGACATTCCAGCGATACTCGGCTTTCATTTGCCTCTACAGCTTAATTTCCCAAATCGAAGGCAAGTTTCAGATGCTATCTCGGTGCAACAGTCCCAAGGGCCCTATGAACACCGAACAATTAAAAAATTATGAGGGCCAAGCAATAGAGACGTGTTTGCGGTCATGGAGAAAAACATTTTATTCCTATGATTGTACTCATGATAATCATAATAAAAGATTAAAGATCAGATTAATCTAATCTTACCTATGCTCTTTATTGTTTTATCTATTAACTTATTAGAGAATAATTAGTGTACCAACTTATTCCTTACAGAATGGGAACAAATTATTGCTACTTTAAATCAAGAAAAGGAAGGACAGCAAACAAGAAGTTAAAAGAGAAACTGTGCTTGGATGGACCAAGCCTTGATCTGATCCTAACAAGCCTCTCAATGGGTTCCAATGTCAATACATATGGCAGCTGCAGTTTCAGACCCGAGTGAAGTGAAATCTAGGCAGCAAGCTGATTACTATGTAAAATGAAGACTTACATTAGCGTTCTTGGAAATTGTGCAGAAAATCTGGACACTTTTGCAGGTCACAAACTCAATCCCAGGGCAAGCTCTGGATGCACATCCATGTTGAATTTTATTCTTTAAAAGGCTTGAGGACTGCCTTTGCGACAATGCCCTGCTCCTCCATCTTCAACCGCTTCTCAAGTTTAGTGATGGAATGATGAAGCAGCATAGTGGACAGTGTAAGTTCTTATTCTGTATGCTTTTATGTATTGTCTCAAAAATATTCATAAACTGGGTCGGGACAAATGACCACGTGTGCAAAAAGTATCCTTACAGTGGATAACTTCTCTAGTCGGCCAATTTCCACCATGTAATTTGAACTTTTTCCACACCTAAACGTTGCAGAACTTGCAATTCTACTTCAGCAGCCTCCAGTATCGACAGCCAGAAAACAAAAGGGAGCGATAATCTTTAAAATCTGTCAACGCAAAACCAAACAGCCATCCTCTTAAAATATGATGTCTCTAATCTATTAAGCTGTTACTAATACACGCACCATCTCTCAAGCCTCAAATCATTGATGCTCATCGCGGGTACTACCGACCTTTCAGCAGATGCGCTTGTATTGATTGGAGGGCATAATGCCTCCTGGAGAAGCCATTCAAACAGTCCAGATTGCTGCTCATCATGATCTAGTTTACACTAACAGTAGCAGTATCTAAGTCGCTCTTTAAACCAGAGTCAGAAACCAGATTCATGCCCTCTCGATGATACCGATCTATACCCAATTTTTGCTAACAGCAACTTATTCAGTTTTTGACTCACCAAAATTTATCCTTCAACAATTTCCTAGGAGCATCAGGCACAGAAAAAAGGATCTACAGCTGTTTTCTAGCGAAACCTACGGACAAGCAACAAGATTGACAATTTTTTTCAGTCAACAACTTGATGTTATTCCATGAACAAGACCTCATTACTCATCAGAAAGGTAATTAGAAAAAAATACAGGAAGCAGATTACGATAGCATAGGGAGAGCAGCTGCCTCAGGAGAAAGAGACGGATAGGGGCGCCTAGAAATCGAGCTTGAGCTCCTCGTTCTCGCAGGAGAAGTAGTGGAATACGTATGGAGTGACCCGAATCACCGCGACCCAGACGCCGAACATCGTCACGTGCGTCCTCAGCTGCTTCAGGGCCTCGGCCTTGTCGGGCTTCCTCATGAACATTCCCGGGAACATGATGGCTCCTCTCCTCTCTTCCCCGACCGAGTCCCTCTGTTTCTTCGATCTGAAACCGTCAAGGCTGCTTCCGTTTGTGGGGTTTGCGGCTTGCCGGTGAAGGGACGTCCGGGGAGTTTAAACGCAGATCGTAGTGGGCCTCATCTGTTGGGCCTGAAGAAGCCCAGCCCACAGTTTCTGGAAGATAGATATTAAAAAATAATATTTTTTAAATAACAATATTACTGTCATTATTGTTATTATTATTTAAGGCATGAAAACGAAAGCAAGAAATTGGCCAAAGTGTGTACAGAGAATGAGATAGACATATATCCCTATATTCAGCAATCTCTTGAAATCTACGTGAGTAAATAGAGAAGAATTCACGATTTTAAAATATTTAGTTATTTATTAAGTAAATTAATATTGAATTTAAATTAGTAATAGTTGGGTGAGTCTTTTGAACATTAGAAAATTAAATGTAAAAAAAATAAAAGCATCTGATTGTTGAATCTTCTCTTTAGATCTTAAGTCTTTATTTCGTTGGGCCAGCACATCTAATAATTTTTTTATTTCAGCATTTCTGAATTATAAAAAAATAAATCTAAAATCATAATAAGAATTTTGGAGTGATAGGTACACAATAGCGAATTTTAATTGGAAACAGAACAGTTTGGTCCAATCACAATCGAGGAGCGCTGGTGACTGCACTCTAAATTGACTGCAGCAGATAAAAACCCTTTCCGGAGCCTTAAATTCAGCAACGTTGACGCGACGGAACCCCACGACTCAGTCGACAAATCGTAGGAAGGGAAGTGGGGGGAAGCAAAAGGACGATAATACCACCAAGCACCATCAGCACCACTACCACCACCAGTCAAACCTCTACACCCAGCAAAAACCCACCTTTCTCCTTCTCCTTTCCCACCATTGACAGTCTCAGAACAGAAGAAGAGGAGAAGACTGACGTCGACATCCATTAGAAACCATCACTTAATCCACCACTACCATCGTGATCATGGCGGCTCCAACTTGACGATCATGATCTCCCCTTCACATCCGCCGCTCCCTCTCACTCCCTTCTGGGCTTCATACCCAACCCCATCCCCGACAGCAGCCCCACCAAACTCTTCTGCCGTTGCGACTAGCTTTTTTCCCAGCCACCAATCGCCTCCAGAGCCGCCCTCCAGATCCCCGATCAGCTTCAGTCCACCGCTGATCGCCATGGTGGCAGTTGTCGCCGCAGCCTTTCTCGTCGTCTTCTACTCCCGCCCCATCTACCGCCACCTCCTCCGCCTCTCCCAGTGGCGCCGCCGCCGCCGCCTTAGGGCCCATCGCTCGGCCTCATCCGTCGACTTCGGCTCCCCGACGACCACAGGGTTCTTCGACTCCCCCCTTCACGACCCCGCGTTCCACTACTCGTACGGACTCGACGATGCCGTGATCAAGACCATTCCTCTCTCACTCTACACTTCAAAACCAAACAAGCATGCTGCCGCCATCAGGGAGTGCGCCGTATGCCTGCTGGAGTTCGAGGAGAATGACTACGTCCGTACACTACCCGCTTGCTCTCATGCGTTCCATGTGGACTGCATTGATATATGGCTCCGATCCCACGCCAACTGTCCCCTCTGCCGCGCGGCGATATTCCGTCCAGAATCCCTCTTCGTTCCTATGATGGCCGCGAGGATCCGCCCCAGCCTCGACGAGGACCCGATCCTTCGGGACATCATCATCGAGGAAACAGTAGCGGACCTAGACCCCGAAGAAGCCGCTGTGCCGGCTTCGGCGGCTGGAGAAATCACTGAGGAGGCGTCTCCGAGGAGGGTGAACCTGGGCTCAGACGATCGGTTCAGGGATTTCATGCTGAAGAGATCGTACTCCTTCAGTTTCGAGAGGAGTATCATGTCGGAGAGGATGCTGGTGACGGAGCCAGTTACGGCATCCCCATGGAGGTACCGCCGCGGTGGAGGAGGATTCTGGAGCAAGCGACTATCACCGTTCGGGTCACTCTCAAAGCCCAGGGTCTTCTCGTTCCAATACTACCGGGGGATGAAATCACCATTCTTCAGGCGGCGGGGTTTGTTCCCGCTATCAGAGTCCAGCGTGAGGTTCTCCACTTTGGGGGGCGGCGGAGGCGGGGGGTCGTCAAGGCGGAGCAAGTCACTGATGAGCCCAATGTTCACTGTGAGGTCAGGGGCGGTTGCATCGTCGAGCCGGCTGAGGTGCGGGGACCCGGAGGCGCTGCTGTCGCCGGAGAGGTTCAACAGGAGGTAAGAGAAGAATTCGGATCGAACCCGCCGAGGAAAAGAAAGCCGACACGTGGACGGTAGGAGATGGGCCGGTGCGGGAGGGAGATGGGGTCGAGGACGGATTGAAGGAACTTTAATGGTGGAGGGAGGTGATTCGATCGCATTAGATAGAGAAAATGAAGGATTTAATGACAGGGAGAGAGAGACAGAGATGGAGTCTGCAATGCAATTGTCTCTTCGAAAAGTGAGCGGAAATTAATGTGGGTGAGAAGGGGGCATTAAATTTAGCATGACAAATCAGAGAGAGAGAAAGAGAGGAGTAATTAGATAATGGCGAAGAGGAGAAATGTGATGAAGAAGGAAGAAGTTGAGGCGCCATTAATGGAGGCGAGAGGGCCTTTGGGCCATTTAGGGGTCGAGGATGGAAAAAAAAAATGGAGCAATAATGGCGGGGATGGTGAGGTTTTAATGGCGACTTTTGCTAAGGGTCCCCGCTTGTCAAGCCATTTTTGGATTGACAGACACGGCGTTAGTCCGTTCCACCGTGCCATTGGGTCGACCCAACAGCTGGTGTTGGTGGCTCGGAATCGGCTCCACTACGTCCCAGGTTATGTTGGTGGGGTCGGTTACTGTCAAGCCATTTCGTTCCCTTCCTGTCCATCTGTTTCATTCGGACAGAACCATGAACATAGGGGGGATGTATGCCTGCCAGAGCTATGGTACACATTACCGTCTTTTTGACACATTGTTATACCATCTGCAAATGTTCATATGATTAATATCTTCTTTGGGGATGGCCCTACCGAGAAGTGGACTCTTTTGGGAACAAGATTGGATCTGAAAGATTGTCGGACTGGGCTTGGGCTTACCATTGTGTTCAGCGACTCTTCTGTGCTCTCGACATTAGGGGCAACCCCGGTGGATGCCATCCGACCGGTGAGGGCGGGCGCTCGATTTGTGAGCCAGAACTCGTTATAGAAAAAACTTACAAAATAATTATGTATGTGCTCTTTTAAAATTTTAAAAAAATGAAAAAATATCATCACTAATTCTCTCATCGATTAATATTAAATCTCTAACGCTCTCCCCTTTTCTGAAAATTCGGCACTGTGTTAACCAAGGTCGGGGGCCTGCAAATTGCACTATCGCAACGCATGGGGAAATCTATCCGCTGACCCTTACTCATCGCATTCAGCACCCATGAGCGATCAATTTAAATTGAGAATTTTAGTATAATGAATTAATTAAGATGATTAAAATTCCTTTTTATGTAAAATAATGGGATTCGAGTTATTGGAGTTTTGTGGGGAAAAAAAAGGGGATGAGTGGTTCGGAAGCTGCACTCAAACATTAAATTTCAGCACACCAGTTTTGGTGGGCGTCGGTGCAACTTGTCTCTACCATGTCGAGCAGTCTCACCATGTGCAAGCATGTTGTCTAGAATTGCCAAGTGTCGTTTCCTCTTTCCTCTTCGTATATAATATATGTATGTATGTGTAGCTCAAATTAGACTAAACCATCAACTGTATTTGTGCACGTAAAATCATCACCAGACAAATCAAAGTGCATCATCGGTACTAACACACACTCGGAAAACTCACAGAGAGTGTCGGGATGTTCGTCTGTCGTTTGGTGCAACTCCGAACGCTCGACTTCTGGTTGCTGTGCCTCCGTACGCATTGAATGAATGTCGAAACGAACAGCTCAAATCGCATAAATTCCGCCTTCAAAAGGTAGCTGATGACGTCCGCCGAGCATCAGAAAAAGGGCAGAAAAAAAAAAGACCCATAAGAAAACAAGTAAAAAGAGACAAGAAAGCAGCCGAAAGCTTTCATTTCGTGCTCCTTGATTCCCCCCCC
>CXYZ01007734.1:1718453-1753384 GCA_900006705.1 Sonneratia caseolaris
TTATTTTAATAATTAAAAAATTGTACATTTAATTATTATGATAATATTTTTTATTTTTTATTTTATTATAAATTTACAGCATTTTATATAATAAAAAATTATTATTTTGATACATACATATTATATATATATATATGCATATGTGTATAGGAAAATTTGTAAGAATTAATTGTTCCGTCATTACACAGCTCAACTAACCCGAACCTCCTTAATTTCCCCCCATCTGCTTCTTCCTTCATTTATCACCGTCTTCTTCCTCTCCCACCCAATTTCTCCAAAGTCCGCAACCACCATTAATATCCATCTCACAGGAGTTCTCAACAACCCTAAGCGCTGCTTTCTTCTTCGGCTGTATATATGAAAAGAACCTGAAACGCCTTCACCGAGACTGGGACATATATATATATATATATACATATACCTCACGTATACGCACCCTTCACTTGTCGAAACTAAACCGTCGAGTCGGGTTCTTGAACGGGAGGGGAGAACAATGCCGGAAGTGTACACCGTGAAGGTGGAGGAGGGGCAGCCGGCTACGCGGGATATGCCGGCGAAGGGGCCGGTGTACCGGAGCATATTCGCCAAGGACGGCCTCCTGGAGCTGCCAGCAGGGCTGGGGTCTCCCTGGGACTTCCTCAGGTACATTCACTTCAATTAATTTCCCTTTACTCCTTTTTGCTTCTTCTTCTTCGTCTTCCTCCTTTTTTACCACGTGAAAGTAATAATAAATTTACTACTTTTTATTAAATATTTGTCCGTAATTGTAAGGATATAATATGGTAACACGAGCATATTGAAAAGACTTTCTCCTGTGTGGGAAGATCATTTTGTGACATTCAACATAAAATTATCAATTTTTCCGGTAATTTAACATAAAATTAGCTTAATTAATAATTTTATCATGAGATATTTATTCTCCTTCAAGTGAATCCAATTCAGAATTAAATTAATTATAATCTAAAATTTTTAATATAAAGTAACATGAATTTGGATCTAATTCAAATGGTATAAGATGAAATATTATGTAAAATTATAAAATTTAATACCACTTGGATTAATATATTTTTTATTATTGTAAAAATTTTAACTTATATTATATTATTCGATTTTTTTTATTTTTGCCAAACTTATTTTATTCGAATTTGAATTTTATCGAAAAATGATCGTCCTCCGGGAACTAATTTATTAAAGCAAAAATACTGTAGAAGCCATGTCACCATTTTCAATGGCTGCCGCCTTAACGTCTGGCATCTTCTCGCAGTGCCACGGTCAAGAGGATTCCCAAATGCAGACTTCTGGGTCGCCGTCCAGTCATCGACTCGAAGGTTTTCTGTCATTAGTACTTTAAAGTTCAAACACACCGTTGATGTTTTTTTTTTTTGGGGGCCAAACAGCGTGTTCAATGTCGTGTCCTTGTAGTTTTCATGGCGATGCTGGTATGCTCATGGAATCAGTTGAATCTTTCAGGCGGGTCCTTATGTTTGGCTCTCGTACCAGGAGGTCTACGACTCGGCCATCCGGGTCGGCTCCGCCATTCGGAGCCGTGGTGTCAATCCTGTGAGTCCTTGAATTTATTCGAGAATGATCGGAAATTCCTTCTTTTTCCTTTGTAGTGAAGATCTCTAGGAAGCTGAAGCTGATACAGGAATGCCAATCTAAGTGGTGATGGCTTCTTCTTTTTTTTTTTTTTTGGGTTACTAGGGAGATCGCTGTGGAATATACGGCTCCAACACTCCTGAATGGGTCATCGCCATGGAGGTTCCTACTTGCTTCTGCTGCTAGACTGCTTTCATTCTTCTGAATGTTTGTGGCTGAAGATGATTATTGTATGTTTGCCTGAAATATAACTGCATCAGTTAAGAATAATTTTTAGATTTCCGATGGATATGGTTTAGGCTAGATCAATCTGCACTGATAACTGATGAGTTTCCCGCTTTCAGGTTAGGTTTAGGTCATATTTAATCACTGCGACCTGCATTAGAAACTAATGCCAACTTGAAAATTTTTGTCGAACCGAAAGGCCTGGCTGGTGCATTAAAATTGGAAGTAGATGCAATTCAGCAAATCATAATTAATGTGTCATTTGATTCCTCTACCTCTTACACATCTTTTTGAGACATGTTTGCTGATACTGACATTTATATCAACTATTGGTTTCTGCTAATAAAGTAGAAAACGTGGTGCACTTTTGGTCTCTGACACTGCTCATGGGTCTGCTAATGTGTATGAACTTTTCCCACTGCTTAGTGGTAGTATCAGATTTGTTCATGGGAAGAAAGTGGGAAGAAGGAAAAAACTAGCTAGCGATTATTATATGTTACAGGGAGTTATTCAGATGCTGGCAGTTATTATGTGTGTTTGATTTCCTCAGGCTTGTAGCAGCCAGGCAATAACATACGTGCCACTTTATGACACTCTTGGTATGACTGTTTACATCCATCCACATTTGGCTGAACTATTTGCATTTCCGGTTTTCATGCGGGAGAACTGTGTCTTTTATCTCTCTTTTGGTGGAAGCCTGAGATTGAGAAGTTAATGTGTATGATTTTTACCCTGGTTCCTGCTGCTCTGATATTGTCTACTATCAATGAAACAGGTCCCAATGCTGTGGAGTTCATCTTAAACCATGCAGAGGTTTCGATAGCTTTTGTTCAGATGAACAAGATTCCTGCTGTATGATTTCTCGCTCTAGATTCGAAATCCACTCTCAATTTTTGCCCATATATTGATTCAGTTATTGTTGGCCCTGCAGATCCTTTCTTGCGTCTCTAGGTGTCCATACTTGAAAAGTAAGTTAAAACACCAGTTCTGACTTTGAAGAAAAATGTATATTTTGTGGGCAAAGACTAGAGTTGTATCATCTTTTTGTAGCTATCGTAAGCTTCAGTGATTTTCCTATTTCACAAAAGAAGCAAGCTGAAGAATTAGGAGTCTCCTGCTTTTCATGGATGGAGTTTTTGGAATTGGTAAGAAGTTGATCGCTAGTTTTTACAGTAACAGGCTGTTCTTTTACATGATATGGAATCACTGCCTTCAAATTTGCTGATTTCTTCTCCTGCCTGGCCTGAATCATAGGGGAGTCCAGGTTATGAGTTGCCACCAAAGCAGAAGACCGATATTTGCACAATAATGTATACAAGTGGAACAACAGGAGAACCTAAAGGTGTAATTCTTACTAATGAGGCTGTCATGGCAGAAGTATTGGCAATCGACCAATTTGTGGTACTCACTGACAAAGTGGTATGACCAAATCTGTATCATCTCTGTCCAAGGTTCATGGACTGTGGAGGTGTTTTCTGATACTATAGGATTCCATTACTACATTATTCAAGTAGCAGCATTCTGCTTACTATCTACTACAGATTTGCTATAGACATGATTACTTGTGTTATCATTCAAGTGACTACTCATGATCGTGATGTTAATATTTGAGGGATATGAATAGGATGGAATGTGATGAGAAATAAAGAAGGGCAACATCACATAGATATATTAAAAGGAGAAATATTTGTCAGTATCATATGGTTATATGCAGAAGAAAGAAAATGACAGTATCCTATGACTATTGAAAAGCTCATATTACATCCACTTGACTTTTCCGTTTCATCATTGGCAGTTTTCAGAAGAAGATACATACTTCTCTTTCCTTCCTCTGGCACACATTTATGATCTGACTATGGAAATCTACTGCATGTACAGAGGTTCCTCAATTGGGTTTTGGCAAGGGGTAAGATTGGCAAACACCACTTGTTTTATTTCTGTTGTTAAAGTTTTTTACAACTTGTGACTTGACTGCCTCTTACTTGACTATCCTATTGCATAAATTTTCAGGATGTGCGGTTCTTGTTGGAGGACATTCAAGAACTGAAGCCCACCATCTTTTGTGGCGTTCCTAGAGTTTATGACCGAATATACAGTGGTTAGTTGTGGGAATAACTAATAATATACTGACAATAAGAACATTCTTTTCTTATAGAAAGCTGTTAATTGATGTCTAGTTCTGCAATCATCTTCTGGCCCCAACAGTTCCCTTTCTACAAGTATCCCCTCATGAATACAGTGAATCCCACCCTCATTTAAGCAGAAAATTCCTATTGCTGACTTCTGAACTCTGGGTTAATTTTCTTTTGCAAGGTGTACTTGATAAGGTTTCATCAGGGGGCACAATACGTAAAACATTGTTTGACCTTGCATACAACTAGTATGTTTCCTCAACCATATTCTTCTTGAACTCCATTAATTTTCCATGCTAATTAAAGATTTGCCATTGGCAGCAAGCTGCGAAATCTTGAGAAAGGATTTCCATATGAAAATGCATCACCTCTCTCAGACAGGCTTGTCTTTGATAAGGTTTGAATCCTCTATTACTCCGGCATCTGGTCAACAAACCTTTCTTTAATACTGAATATTTTTTTTCCTTTATTTTTTGGTAGACAAAGCTAGCTTTTGGTGGAAGAGTCCGCATCCTGTCATCTGGAGCTGCACCATTGTCTAGGCACGTTGAAGAATTCTTGCGAGTCACAACCTGTTCAAGTTTGTCTCAGGGATATGGTATGATGGAAAAGAACCTGATAATATGGGCAATTTAAGGGCTCTGAAATTTATAGTGGATCATATTGTATTTCTCAATTGCTAGGTCTCACTGAGAGTTGTGGAGGTTGCACTACTTCCATAAAGAATGTCTTTTCTATGGTGGGAACTGTTGGAGTGCCGATGCCTTCTATTGAAATGAGACTTGAATCAGTACCAGATATGGGATATGATGCACTTTTGAGCGTCTTTCCTCGTGGAGAGATCTGCTTGCGAGGAACCACATTGTTCTCTGGTTACTACAAGCGTCCTGATATGACAAATGATGTCCTTGTTGATGGATGGTTTCATACAGGTGAGAAAGCTATATAGTTGGTTGAAAGAGCTTTATTCAATGCTAAGGGTCTTGTTAGGTTTTGAAGTTCTCTTGGAAAGTTTTCAGAGAAGAGTTTTCTGTTTCTTCATTTCTTGAAACATGCTCATTTTTTTACTTGTTCAAGGCCAAAGTATGACAGCGTTCACATTTCCTCGAGGATCAAAAACTATTGCGTTATTTGCATGGGATTAGGTTTCAATGCATTTTTCATTTTCTCCAAAGGTGGATGCAGGAATCTTTGCCACCAGATCTGAAGTCCCTTTTCTTTTCTTTTTCCTGGATAAGGATCCTCTTTTACTTCATAGGTTAATTATTTTCATGGTTGATTTTTGAAAGGCTCATTCTTTGTTCGGCGTGGAGGTAGTTGCTCTTCCATCCAGACCAATGAATGCAAATTATAAAAGGCAGTATTTTTGAACCTCTTACAGGTGACATTGGAGAGTGGCAGCCTGATGGAGCACTGAAAATTATCGACAGGAAAAAGAACATTTTTAAGCTGTCTCAAGGTGAATATGTTGCTGTGGAGAATGTTGAAAGTGTGTACCGTCGCTGTCCACTTGTAACATCGGTATGCATAAAAAAAGCAGCCTCTCATACTTATTCCATTTAATCCGAGATTTTACTGATTGATGCTATCTATCTTTTCATCATATATGTCCCCATAGATTTGGGTATATGGGAACAGCTTCGAGTCATTTCTTGTGGCTGTGGTGGTGCCCGAAAGAAAGGTCCTAGAGGAATGGGCTGCAGGCAATTCGGTGGAAGCGGGGGATTTCCCATCACTTTGTCGAAACCTTAAAGCTCGGAAATTCATGTTAGATGAGCTGAACAAGACAGCACGTGAACACAAAGTACACACATCAGAACCTTTTTTATTATATATATTTCGCTCACCATTGCCATTGACATCATTGTCTGACTCAAGTTTGACTTGATGCAGCTTCGTGGTTTTGAGATGTTAAAAGCAGTCTACTTGGAGCCAAACCTCTTTGACATGGAGAGGGATCTAATCACTCCAACTTTTAAGTTGAAGCGGCCGCAGCTTCTCAAGTGCTACAAGGTAATAGAAAACCTTTTGGTCAGCAGTCAAAAGATCATAGATGCACTTCTGAACTTTTTTCTCCTGCAGGATTGCATTGATCAGCTATATACAGAAGCAAAGGGAGCAAAGGCATAACAGGAATTTATTTGGGGCCTGAGCAACTTTGTTGTCTGTATACTGGGCTTTCTTTGTGTTAATAATGCAGTCTGATTCTTCTCCTAACTTCATTGAGAAGCACATTATTCTCTGTGATTTGTGAATTTGGGAGGATAAGTTGTTGTCATGAACTTTCCAAGAATCTATAAACACATGTTCCCTCCTGCTTAAGGCCGTGTATGACTCAATTTGGATCTTATGTCCTAAACCAGAAAACTTTCCTAATCTAAACCTACTGAAAATTGTATAGAAATTCTGCAGGAGACATACAAAGAAAGGATACAATACCAAAGATATCATTATTTCCCACGAATCACTAGAACCAAAAACCCAAGAAAGAGGCACGGACGATGCTTTCTTGGATAATGGTCTCCACAATCTCAAACCCTTCTCTCATTTTAATGCAATCGAAGTTTTGAAAGGAATAAAAACAAGCACAGCACAGATGCCTCAGCATTGATGATTCATAGGAAATGGATAACTATAGCCCAGGCGGGGTAGATGAAAAGGACGATAATTCCGACGGTGTTTGAGACCCCATGGGGCTGGGTGAAGGAGTTACGGAACCCTCCCGAGGCTCTGATGTGCTCCTGCAGCAGGTAGCATGCGATCACGAGGCATACCACGACCCCAACCAAATCGTTCCTGAACGTGCTGGAGAATAGGCTCGGGGCGACCACAATCAGAAGTATCATAGCGGCGGGCATTTCCAACCATTCTTCACAACAAGAAAGTAATTCCCAGTTAATTGCCGACTGGAATGAGGAGCCGATGTAGAAAACAAGAAATGCTTTTGGGAAATTTAGTTTCTGGTTTTTGCAGTATAAAAGTTCCTCAGATGTCATTTTACAAGTACACTATCTGAATGATTGTTCTCAAATTTTCTAGTTGCGGTGGGAAATTGGATTAGGAATTGCTCGTATCATATCCCAGCGGTTTCAGTGTCTTCCATTTTCTCTCAGTTGGAAAACAGAAAAAAAGATGAAGATTTCCCCATCGAAGTGTCAAGAAGCATAAAGAGTCGTCCAGTTTTCTGTGAATATGCACTTTCAACACTGGTCCCATCCTTTGACAAGAAGAGAAAACCAGGAAGTTCAGAGAAAGTGAGGGTACCGGGGAACCGCCGGGGAAAGAAAAGCCGAAGGATAACAGCAATAAAAGCAATCCATTTCCCGACCTGTCCCCTGCACGTTGCAGGAATTCGGTTGACTACAATGGTTGAATGGAAATGGCTTCAGTCACAATAAGAGTGTACGGTATTCGGGTTGCTTCAGGCCATTCACCTGAATATGTTGAATAACACTGAGGGCAGGCTGAAGAATATGTAAGGGATCAACAGTCCAGTGAGGATGTTGGTTTTCCAGTTAGTTCGATCCAAGATCAACAGATAACTGCGCATAGGAAAATCATATAGATGGTTAGAGAAAAAGGAAAAACTGCACTGAGCAAATGCTAGAAAATGACCTTCCAATTCTTCACCACACAGACAAGTTATGCAAATTTTCTCAAGAGTTTTCTGGGCAAAGCTGAAAGGGAAAAAACGAAATCGCAGATATCGGACTGGTAATTCAGTTCAAGTTGGATCTTTTTTGTCCAAAGTTGAGGAGGCCATTTCAGAAATTCAAAGGTCTGGTCATTAAAACACTCGACATGAGAAGTTAAACGAAATCGTAAAGATGTCCAAGGAGAACAACTTTAGCCACAAAGTCACAGAAAACGTTCGAGAGAATCACAAGAAGAGACGGATAGGAGACAGACAGACACTGAATCACAGCAAAGGGTGGAGAGAACCTTAAGAAGAGACAGACAGTTACCGACATCCCGTAGCGACTTAGAATCAAAGATTCAGAAAAAGGGTAAAAATTGCAGACAGAGAAGTGTTATCATTTGAGATTCTACACCTTTCCTGATCTACCCTCTTGTAACTTTTGCACACAGGGGAAAGTCGAAACGAGGCACCTAAACAGCGCCTCACGAAAGGACGAACACAGAGAAGTTGCTAATGAGAACAGAGTATCGTGCGTTGAGCTCAGGGGAAGAGCGAGAAAAAGAGCCAGCAACATACATTGCAGCGAAAGAGGCGACCCATTCCAGAAACGTAGTCCCGAAACCTAAGCTCCCCAGCCTGATCGCGTGGTTGACGAGCTTCTTAGCGGCTAAGCTCAGCTCCTGCAGATCGGAGCCGATCAGGTCGCTGGCCTGTTGATCGGTCCTCATCCTCAGGTATCCGTGCTTCCCCATTTCTGTCAGGTGCCCTGCCCTGAGATCGAGCAAGAAATCAATAGAAATGGACCAGGGAGCGGAGAAACAGGAAAAGGGAGTGGCCCTGTTGCACTGGAGGAGAGGAGGGAAGAAGAAGAGAGAAGTGGGGCGGCGAACTTACCCGAGCGTCTTGGGTGCGGAAGCCAAAGTCAAGGAAGAGGATAGACTACAAAAAGTTGCGGATGTGATCGAATTTTTGTAAGTCGGACCATGGCACTGTGCGAGATCCACCGGCGCATCGATTGGATAGATGATAGAACAAAGGGCTCCACGTGGATCCACATCCACGGACTGCTGACGTCCGTGTCCGCGGGGGATCTCAATCCTCAACCGTGACAGTTGTCGTTGTTTGTCCCCACCACGTCGTTTTGTACTCTTGACCATTATGAACTTTCCGACAGTCCTAAGCTTAATTACCGTTGGACGTCAGTAGCGCTCGGAGAATTCTTGAAACATTAAATTCCGTTCTTCAATTTTGTATTATTTATTATAAATTACTAATTAAGTTATTTTTTACTTACTTCGTACGCTGTTTTAAATTCCGGACAGAACTAATTATTAGTCGAGTGAATGATGTATTTAATATATAAACATAATAATGTATAATTAATTATTATAAATTAAAAAATCATACTCTAAACTAAATTTAAAATTTGAAAAATTAAAATATCGATTATAATATTTATATTTACCTAAAAATATAAATATAAATTTAATAAAAATAAAGTATATAACATCAATATCATTTTTAAAATATAGGTATTAGTTGAAGGTATTTTTTTAAAAAAAAATAATTTTAAATTTACTTAATTTGGCCATCGATTTTATTAGGTTTGACAGTTAAACCAAAAATTGATTAATTTAAACAGATCTAATCAGATTTTATCGCATTTGGATTAATTGATTAAATCAGACAACATGACTATCCGATTCCATTAAAAAAAAAAAACTGTGCTTTCATGCCAGTGAAAAGTCCATGTCGTCAGCGTGGAGTCTATGTATGGGTGATGGTCAGACTCATACTGGGACCTTGTTGGGTACGGCAGCGACTTGTAACGGTCGACACTGAAGGGTCACCGAGCCCGACACCGTGCACGGCGAGAGTGCTCTTGACGTCCGTCGAATCTCATATGCTTAACGAGAATGAGCTATCAAACCCCCAATTTGAAAAAACTAGCCGACAAAGTTGATGAGTGGGTGGATCCATTTAGTTATGATACACAAATAAGAAACCTTTCTTCAACGTCCAGACAGTGCATGATTACTTACTATATTTATCTAAAAAGAGTTGGACTAGTCCGAATTTTGTGAGACTGCGAATAGGATAGGATATTTATAATTTTTATAGCAAGACAGTGATGCCATTGCCACTGGTGAAGGGATCGTGCCAACAGCGCATGATATTATTAGAAATGGGCCTCTGAATAGGCTTCCCAGTCTCATCTTTATAGTATATCAACTGCTTGTTTATGGGCCAACATGAAGAGATCCAAACTCCATTCAGCCGTCTATAAATCAATCGATAAATTTTATATAAAAATTGGCGGACTAAAATGAAAGATCTAATGAGTTCGGGGGTTGCGTTCCAATAAAGGAAAAACAAACCCGGAGAATCAACGACCGACCTTGGTAGAGACTTACCTATAAAAGGGCCGTTCCCTCGACGGCAGAACCCGCCGACTTGGTTCGTTCTCTTGATTCGCTGTTTACGGAAGTTCTTCTCCCCTTTGCCTCTGTCGCCGAAACCCTAGCTCGGTTCGGAGGTCGAAGAAACGATGTCCTACGACGACGTGGAGATCGAGGACATGGAGTGGAACGAGGAGTTGCAGGCGTTCACGTATCCCTGCCCCTGCGGTGACCTATTCCAGATCACCAACGAGGAGCTCCGCCTCGGCGAGGAGATCGCCCGCTGCCCCAGCTGCTCCCTCTACATCACTGTCATCTACAACCTCGAGGACTTCGCGGATGGCTCCGATAAAAGCAAGAGCTTGCAGCCCTCGAAGCAGCAGACCGTCGCTGTCGCTTGAATTCCCAGGATGTTTGCCGACTTACTTTTCTGGTTCTGTGATCTATCGTAGGCCTTAACGGTTGTGCTTGCGCTGATTAGGGTTCCCATTGCCGCGCTATGCGAATCTGTGATCTCTTTGGAACGAATGAATTAGATTTTTGAAGTCGATTGTTTTCCTCCGTATGCAACAGATGGTCTGGTTAGGTGCCCCGGCTTTCTGGGAGCCGGGATGGACCAAGTTATTGAAATTGACTGGCTCCGTGAGTTGCAGAGTTGACAATATGGCTGTTCATGCCGACATTTAATGATTTTCAATCCATTTGTTATCGGTTTTGAGATCATTCAAGACTCCATCCGCAACCTACAATGAGGACTCTAGGGCTCGTGGCGGAGAGCTCTGTAATACGGCTTTCCGGGCCCCCCTGCAGAGGCTCCGAGGCTTGAGCCGTTGACGCAGGTGTATCTTGGTAGTTGCAGCTATTGCCAAGATTACTAAGTCCTGCTTCATTGTACATTATGCGATCGAAGGATTTCCTAGAATCTTAAGCTTTGTCAAGGTAGTCGTAATCGATTTCTGGGAATTAGCAATCGAGTTCGTTCACTTGCATATGGAGAAACAGTAAGTTCTATATTTATGCCGAATAACCAATGAAGCAGACAATCTTCCGAGTAAAAAAAGACAGACTAAACTTAAAGCGGCAGTTTAGGAGAAGCTTCGATTCTGAGGAGCACGAATCCGACTGCGACCCCAATGAGTACGAGCCCATTCATTATCCAGCGATCCTGAAAATCTCACCAGCATCATTGCAGGTGGAGCCCAGAGCCCCCTCCCTTGCCGGCCTTCCCATTTGAAGACCTCAGTGAGCTCATGACGTTCGCAAATGACTGTTCAGCGGAGGCCGAGATCCCAAGGGAGGCTATGCAGTAGTGGGCCTTGAGCCCCGCAAATGAGTTCAGTCTGCCTATGTGGCGGACCGCCCAAGCCTTGGGTGTCTGGGTGGTGGTGAAGGCTGTGGCTGAGGCCATTGTTGCTGCTGCTGCCGCCATCTTGGGCTCGAACCACAACCTAGTACAATCACAACAAGGGAGGGAGGGAGAGGGAGGTCGATTAGGAGTGTGAACCCATATGAGCAGGTAAGCACTGATGATACACGAAAATGCCAATGAGGCACTGATGCTACTCTTGATCTCTCATAAATATGTGTGTTTGACGGAAAAGAAATGAGATCAGGATATAAAGATTTATTGCTGTCCTCACCTGTTTGAAGTGGTCTTCTGGAGAGCTCTCGTGGGATTGAGCTGCTAGGAGGGAAGATTGGTTAGGGAGGGGAAATGAAAATTGGAGAGTTTTGTTTGATTCCTGAAAATGATTTTGTGCCATAGTAGAATGCTGACTCTGGGAGAAAGGACCTGCACCACACGATCTATATATGGGGCTGAAGAAATTACAAAGGACAAAATTGCATCGGAGTAGCTGATAGAAAATGCGGTGCAACATCATGCTCCGACAGTTACTACCATGCGAGTTGCTTTTCCTTTGACGAGCTACGATCGATTACTTGGCCTGCAGCCTTTGACTAGACTATGAATATTGTCTTCCTATATAGAGAGCTTAACATAAGAAAGCAATACCAGTCAGGCCACCGTGTGTGAGTCACAGCACCTTTCAGTCATACTACAGAACACACCCTAGAAAAATTCAACAGGGACATTAACAGTCATCTGCAAGACATCAGGGATGTCCAATGCCGGAGGATTAACTTCCGCATAAACAGAACCCGAAAGGGCAGAAGAAAAAAGTAGACTGGTGCATTCTTAACACTCATTCTGCTCGACACCACAGGCAATTGTATCGAGAGAAGTTTTCCAGCAAAGGATAGAGACGATGAACAGAAATAAGATTAATACATGCTGCCCGGATCCACTTCATTGCTAGCTCAAGAGAACAATATATTTACAGCCCTACTCCTGAAGGATGGCAAAAGAAGCCAATAAGAAAGACTTAACCACAATAAGCCAGCAAATGTGACATTTAGACTTTCTAACAGCGTCAAATCAGGTTTGGTTCACACGCTAAATTGAACTTACAAGCACATATGCACACTATGTCACTACTAGAAACCCACACCCAGAAGCCTGATCAGTTACAAGACACCAAGAGAAACATATGTTACCAAGAGGTTAACCGGCAGCCCACCCAGAAGACACAACCAGCCTCATAAGATCTTTAATTACCGGAAATGCTGACTCAGCAGCATAGCATCATCAATGACTCGGAAAGTGGTGACTTTCAAAATGACCTCTTGGTCGGAAATAAGCTCAAATACACAGACATCTCCTTCTTCCAAGTTGTTCTCCAATGAGAAATCATACCATCCCCGGCTTAGCTTCACCCTACCGCTTCTGTATAGGCACCGAACGGGCCACTGTTTTCCATCAGAGCGCTGGAGCTTAATGAAACCTGAGACTCCATTTAGGTGCTTCTCGGCAAAGCAGGAGGGAAGATACTGCAGAGATATTAAACAGTTCCCATAAGAAACTATGAGAATCTATAGTAGGGGAAAAATGGGTTCCAGCATCAGTTTAATTCAGGTTTCCATATAAAGAGTAAAGCAGAATAGGAACAGAATTATCCCAAAAAAGGGAACAAACCACCATATTCTGGCTCCATTTGGTTTGTTTCAGACCTTAGGATTCTGGGAATATGGAAGAATTGGCTTGACCTATAATTCTGTCCATGCATTAACCATAAATCCAATTTAGTTCAATTTTCTGCCCCAAGTTCAAAGCATCTCTGGATTTTCCAGTAACAAAATCTATCATAGAATGTTTTTATGCACACACAAGTGATCCATCGGGTTTGAATACTCTAAATGGATATTAAATGCAGTATAGATCCAAGTGAGTGGATTTCAGGCGAGAATCACATGGGCATTTGAGTGTCCAGGGTCCCACAGTTGACATAATAAGAAGTCCATCATTAAAATAGAAAAAGGGAGAAAGCATAGAGTATATTGATTGGTCAAGTATTCACCATGATGCAACCGCGGTATAGGTAGGATGGCCGCAGGACAACCCGGCAGAATGGATTCTGGGGCTCAAACATTTTGGCTGCATTAATGGCTCTTTCCCTATCCTCTGCTGTAACAGTTCTTTTCCGAGTGGAAGCACTAGCATATAACCTAAACTTAATCACTGATTCCTCGCCTGGTTGAGTTGACGTCATCAGCTCGCCTAGCAGTATCAGGGAAATTCCAAATCATACAGTAAGCCATGTGAGAAGTTCTTGCCATTAAATGAAATCACAATGTATCATCTGTTACAGGATCTCCTCTCAGACATTTTAGACCACTCAATAATTCAATTTAAAAAGCCTAGCAGGTGTGCATCTCCAATTGGCCCTAGGAAACCAAGAAAATCCACCTAGTTTTCAATTTCTTCACTTTTACAAAATAATAAAAGGAAATGCTTGATTGCATCTTACAGTAAATGTTGAATCGTAAAAATCTAGATAACTCCAAGTTGATGCATTTTGTAACACATTCTCTTTGTTTTTTCAAAGAAGAGAAAGGAAAATTCAAAAAGGAATTTCACAGATTTCTAGAACCAAACAAGATAAATTATGCACATTTAAAGTAGTCATTACTGAGACAACTTTCAAGAATAGGACTTATCATCAAATGTGAAATTGAGTTACAGGAACTCACTGGCTTCAATTTTACGCCTCTTCCATCCGGCTTTCTTGGGTTTCCGTCCTTCTTCACCCTGCGATTGTAGCTTCATCTCATCCCCAGCACTCTTGAGCTTCATACCAACTGAATAAAGAACTTCTTGAGCAGTAGGTCGAACTCCTGTTTGTGAGTGCACTGCACTCTTTACAGCAGGATGCATGTTTCCATTAAAAATGCTCTGGGTAGCTGTTGGGGTAAAATTCCGGCTGAGAGTGAGCTGATCTGCATTGCTGCTACTATTAACTGCCTTCTTTTTCAAAGAGTCAGTCATAGACCGAAATTCAGTAGCAGGGTCAAGAGCATCAGATGATTCCTCATCCTCTAAGTCATTCCATAGAGTGTATCGCCTAACTTGGTGGTATTGTTCTCCACAGGCCAAGCCACGGCTGTGGGGCTCGTAGTTGAGCTCTGATGTTTTCAGGTTGAAAATGTATACATTGAATATTGAGGTGCCCTCATATCTGAAGATCAGGAAGTACCCAATACCTATAGAGTAATGATCAGCAAATTCCTGCCATCCATCATAGAACCAGAACTTGTTATCAGCCTTTCTAATTCCTACACGCCAAATGTTGCCATCAGATACATGCAGGGTGGCAACAGGAGAGAGTTCATCCCGGAATTTCCTGAGAAAATTCTCTGGAATCCTCTAAGACAATAAAAAGTGAGTTCAAGAGTCTCCAGTCAGTTTTGAATCAGTAAAAATTCAGGTAAAAATATTTCTTATAAACATTACAACTTACAATTTGTCAAGAGCAAAATATTGGTAAAGTTAAATGCATATAATAAGTATGATCATAGACAAAGCACATAAACCAAACATGAACGAGGCTATACATCAAGATATATGAAAGAATCATCAGGTTACAGCAACAAAATGGAAAGAAAAAAGACATTATATTCTATCACATTAAAATCAGTACTTTAGAATTTTGTTCCACTTACCCTCTTTTAAGAGGGAAAAAAACTCATCTCGCTCTCTCTAAGAGAGGTGACCTTTATTTCATTAGTATGCTCTTTATTTGGAACAATAATGGTATTCATATATTAAAAGTTCAGCAATCAATTCTAATGAGATAGATTATTTCAACTTCAATCTAGTAATTGAAGTTACACAAACTCGGCACAAAAAAAAAAGGAAATATGGTGAATCTTAAAAGTCAAAGTATTCAATTATGTCAAATTTAACTTGCATCTTGTATGAAATGAATTCTACCAGTGTCGAATATGAAATAGAATAACACAATGCAAAAAGATAAAGGGGTTCTTGTGCATAAAGATGTTCCAGCTCTGCAATCGTGAATGCTGGCAAATACCTCAAATGGTTAAATGTAATGGAATTTGAGAAACGCACAAAACCAAAAGAAGCCTCACAAAGATCTATTTGCTAGCAAAAACCCACATAAGGCAGATGGCTCGACAACTCTCTGAGAGATGCTACTGGCGATCAAACAACCGCATATGGAGAGCTGAAAAACCAGACTTGAGAAAACATGGAAAATGTGGAGAGGCCTTGGTAAATCTTCTCTCAGAAATGACCTCTATTTCTGGACATCTCATAATTGTTCAAAACTGGTATTTTATTGTACGTGTCTTAGTAGTCTTAACACAAGTAGAATTAAGAGTCAAAACGTTAGGTAATAATTGACTGTCCTTGGATGCAGAATAATTAATAAGAACGCCACTATTTTTCATTGAAAAAAAGAGTCAAAATGTTATATAATATCAACCACCCAAATTTTCTCCAAATTAAACATATAACGGTCTGAACTAAAAAGTCTTTGTTATTTTATCTCACTGAGACTTCTAAAAGAAAAATTTGTCTCCACCAAAGCACCTTATACTCCCATAAAAACACATGACTGCAGATATCGACCAACACTAGTCGACAATGTTAGATGACCTGTAAATCGCATGGTGAGGCGAACAGGGAGGGTAAAGGAAATCTAAAAAATTTTCCGGGCTTTAAATTGAAACTTAAAGTTGCACTGGAAATGCTCTCAAAATTCCTTTTTTTTTTTGGTAACTAAGATGCTCTCAAAATTCATGAGCGCAAGGAGACTACTGTCAAACTCGACAGGTTTTCGTACAAACCCGGGAATAAAACAATCTCCCTCAATGAACTCAGAATCTGCATTTTCTCTACTATGATTCGACTCTAGTTTGATCACCCTTCTGGAATCATCATCACACAAAACTCTGGGGATCCAACCCTACTAACATGGGTTCCCTTCATCAGCCCGAGAAGCCTCTGAAAATTCACCCAACAACTACAACGCCCAAGACCGACAACAGCCAAGAAAGAAAACAGAAAACCCATCACCAGAAGAAACTCATACATCAACAATCAGGCATGATCCGATGGGACTGGTGAAACAAGAGGAAGACCCGAATTCAAAGAAACGGGAAGAGAAAAGAAAGGAGAGCTTTGGTTACCAGCCTCTTCTCTTTAATCGTGGACAGGAGCACTAACTTGTAGAAATACGGGCGGGGCATTGTGGGGTCTCCACTGACTACAAAGAACCGAGGAGGAAAAAGAAACCAACTCCTCCTTCTTCCCTCCCCTCCTCTCCTCGAACAGTTACACTTGCTACTGCTTCTCACTCATGGCATAATGCATATCCCCAAGCTCACCGCGGATCTAAACTCTCGCCTTGCGATGCTTTTTCTTGTCAGACGGAGGTTTCCTCTTCTCAGTGAAGGTTTCACGATTAAACAAAAAAAAAAAAAAAGGCCAACTTAAGAGATTGTGCGGTAACACGATGAGTCAGCTCAGATCACTGTGCCGCAACTCGGCCCCCGGGGCGATAAGTCGGACGTGAGATCCCACGCGCGCCCGCTCCACGTGCAGCTCACGCCCTTGGGCATTGGGTTCGCATTAGGGGAAAGTTAAATTACATGAAAGTCCATATTTTGCGTGATTTTTAAATATTATTAGGAAAGTGACTAAAAATATAATATCTTGATATTAGTGTAATATAATTTTATAATAGTGCCCAGATAAAGTAAAAGAAGTAATGGAGGGAGAGGGTGATGATTTCACGAGGATATAATGGGAACTCGAGCGATCAATCTTCTTACATTCCCCGCCAGGTGGGTCCCACTTGCATCCTGACGAATGCCAACGGCAGCCCCTGTGGTCACTCCGCAAGGAAACTCCTAGACGGGCCCCTCGCCACCTGAGCCCGAAAATCTCTAAATAATTTTTGTTTTTGTTACTAATCACGGTATCCAAGCAGTTTTTATTCTACCAGCAGTGAGATACATCTTTTAGCTTAACTAATTCGTTGATCGTCTCGAGTCGTACGCTAGGCATGGCAGGTGAGATTCCCAAGAAAAATGTACGTATACGCGAGATCTCGAGTTCGGAATCTTCTTAATCGATATCGAGTTACTTACCACCCGACCCAAATCTCTTGGTTGACTTAGTGAGTAGGACAAATATTTGATATTGAGGGTAAAATTATCCTTTCAAGTCAAATCAATAACAATTCACAATTTTGTTAACGATACTATAGAATCGAAAAAGTAATAAAAGTCATTGACAGTTTCTAAAAACAAAATATTAATTCACGGTAAACTTACCAAAAATGGCAAGATGTTATAAAAATTCCATTATTTTTATGATTTTTCTTATTTATATCATCATGCTTTGCTCATTAGCTCATCCTTTTACATTACATTTAATCTTTTTTATTTTTAAAAAATAATCTCTAGGCTTGCCGTTGCTAGCACCCAACCAAATGTATGGTGCATCCGACCATTCTCTTCACCTCATAGAAAACAATTCCTATTCCAGGGTTCGTTAACCAAATTTAGCTTGTGCTAAAGAGGAGACCCATTCAACCTACATATTAGCCTGTGAGATTTGAGATTAAACCACCAAATTCTAAAATTGTCTTCACCATTGGAAGGTCGGGAGAGGCTTAATCTGGTGAACCCCACGATCTAGAGTTGGCTAGGAGCAAAACTTTCCCACCCTTTCTCTCCTTCCATCACTATAATACCTTGACCTTCCTCTGGTTTAACTTGATTACTATAAGCAGCCTTGGGGCTACCAAGATGTGTGTTGTGGTCTCAACCATGGCTAGCCCTTTTCGAATGAAGCCCTCGGGCTGCTTCCTCACCATCCTCTACCTCCACCTATCCTCCTCTCTTTTATCCTTCTCGGTCGCCCTAACGAACTCTGAGGCTACGATGATCAGCCACCGCCAGCTCCTCGCTCTCAAGGAAAACAGTGACCTCCCAGATGACTACGAGTATGAGGTTGATGTCAAGATCACATTTGCAAACCAGCGACTTCGAAGAGCCTACATCGCGCTTCAAGCATGGAAGAAAGCCGTTTATTCTGACCCCTTTAACACGACTGGAAATTGGGTCGGGGCCGATGTGTGCTCCTACACTGGTGTATTCTGCACCCAAGCATTAGATGACTCGTCCCTTTCAGTGGTCGCCGGAATTGACCTCAACCATGCCGACATCGCTGGTTACCTACCTGTGGAGTTGGGTCTACTAACAGACGTTGCATTATTCCACCTCAACTCCAATCGATTTTGTGGGGTTGTCCCAAAGAGCCTATCAAAGATTCAGCTCATGCATGAGTTCGATATTAGCAATAACCGCTTCGTCGGTGCCTTTCCGAAGGTGGTGCTCACATGGTCTGCCCTGAAGTACCTTGACCTTAGGTACAACGACTTTGAGGGAGAGCTGCCTCCAGAGCTCTTCATGAAGGACCTCGATGCAATATTCTTGAACAACAACCGATTCACATCCACTATCCCAGAAACAGTAGGAAAATCGATTGTTTCAGTGGTGACATTTGCCAACAACAATTTCTCCGGCTACATTCCGTGCAGCATCGGCAACATGTCTAACTTGAACGAGATCATTTTTAAGAACAACCGACTTGGTGGCTGCTTCCCTGAAGAGATAGGATTACTTCACCGTGTGACGGTTTTTGATGCAAGCTCCAACTCATTCGTTGGCATCCTACCAAAGAGCCTCTTGAGCCTAGAGAAGGTCGAAGAATTACATATCTCACATAACAAGTTGATTGGATTCGTGCCCGAGAGCGTGTGCAAGCTACCAAGTTTGATAAACTTCACATTTTCGGACAACTATTTCACTCGCGAGGCCAAGGCATGCTTATCATCCCTGGGTGATGCAACTATTTTTGATGACAAGAGCAATTGCTTACCTGACAGACCATATCAAAAGTCATCCAAGACATGCTCCCCAATCATAAGCCAACCCGTCGATTGCAGCAAAGCCAACAATGGATGCAGTTCAAGGCACTCTATACTAGCTAACTCGCCATCCAGGTCTGCCATACCTATACCAACAAAGCCATATGTCCATCCACCAACGAGCACAAGCACTCCTCTGAAAACACCTACCCCACCACCTCTTAAGGAATCACCTAAACCATCATTGTCGCCTTTTCCTCGAGTTCCCATCTCTCCTGAAGGACCGAAACCATCTTCTCCATCAATCACAAATTCTTCGAAGCCAAAACCAACTTCACCAAACATCCCAAAGCCCCCAACACCAACTACTCCAAAGCCCTCAAATCCCACAACACCAATGCCTAATCCATCAAAAGCAATTCCTTCACCTCAACCAACACCCACTATAACTCCAAATCCTCAAGCACCAGCTCTAGGCCCAGATGGTCCAGGGGATCACGACCAGGGAGACATTCCTCATGTAAGGAGTCCTCCACATCAAGTTAATCCACCGTCATCTCACCAATCTCCATATTTAGTTACGCCTACTCCATCTCCTTATGTAGTTAGTGCACCTCCAACATCACCTCCTTACTCCAAGCAATCCCCACCACCACCTCTACATCAATTTGAATCGCATCCACCAAATCGAACACCAAAGAAACCTCCTGTTGATACACCCTCACCATCTACAGCGCCGGAAAAATCACATGCATATCCACAATCACCAATGCAAGTCAAGCCACCTCCTAAAACAATTAGTTCTCCACCACTAGTCAAATCAAAGCCTCCAACTATAGCCCCTCCCAAATCGACGCCTCAATTCTCATCCCCGCCACATATCCCTGTTAACCAAATGCCTCCAATTGCCACTCCTTTATCTCCACCACTGCCTGTTTACTCTCCACCACCTCCAGTCCAATCTCCACCTCCACTCGTCCACTCCCCACCACCCCCTATATACTCATCACCACCCCCACTCCATGCCCCTCCACCACCAATACAGTCACCACCACCTCCAATTCACTCCCCGCCACCACCTATATACTCACCACCTCCACCAGTCCAGTCCCCACCACCACTTGTATACTCATCGCCACCCCCAGTCCACTCTCCTCCACCAACATCACCACGTATTTCCTCACCACCACCTCTCGTCTTCGGTCCTCCACCACCAACCTTTTCTCCACCTACTCCTCCTCCTCCTGTTGTCCACTCTCCTCCATCACCGAGCTTCAACGATATATTCCTACCGCCAATCTTCGGATCCCAATACTCGTCCCCACCACCACCAATGTTTCCGGGCTACTAATAAGTGATATGCAACTATTGAGAAGGTCATTGCTTCCAGAGGATTACCAATGCATAGTGACAAAAATTTTCTTCTTCAATCTCCTTTGCAGAAACTCGCCAATGAGAGGATTTTAATATGCATAGGTTTTTTTTTTGTATTATTACTTCAAGTGTAGTCCAAATGCTTCATTAGCAGCAATGCTCAATTTAGAAATTGTTCTTAACTTGTATACATAACAACCCTTTATGTATTTTTTTTTAAAATATTATAGAATCGATTATTATCAATGCATTTATGGAGCAATCATAGAATGTTCTATTTTTTTGAGGTAGTTTCTATGGAAACCATGAAAAATGACATAACTGAATGGTCCTTGGAAGGCAGAATATTGTGGATGCAATGTAATATTAGTCAATGGCAATTGAAACTCATTGTGGTTTAGTTGAAATGTTTAACATCCTTGCCTTGTATCTAATTTGAATGTTTGTCTAGAGTAAAGATATGATTAAGAGAGTTTTACAATTCAAATTTAGATTAGTCTAAACTTATAAGGTTTCTAAATATTATGTTGTAAGATAAAAAAAATGACAAAATATACATAATGTTGATGTAGCTTGGATCTTGTAAGACTGTTCCAATGTGCAGATACATATTTGGTATCAGTTGAGGTGTACATTTCACACGATCCTATTCATTGATGATTCTTGTTCTGTCTCAAGAAAATTATGGCGGTATTAGGAATAATAATCAGAAGCGTAAAACTTTTCAATGTGAGCAAAATCAACAAATATCGAACATGAGCTCAAGTTTGCTGTGGACACTCTGCAGCCTAATGAGAACGAGTACAAAGTTAGGATGAATCGACATCATAAAGATGACACACAATGAATGTAGTGATTGGGCCTTGTACTACTTATATCTAATAAAACGACATGGATGTGATATGAGGTTCCGATCCATTTAAGAAGGGTGTTGTTAAGCTCCAAATTGTTGGAGAAATGTTCCCTTTAAGTGGTTATCTTAACCGACCGAACATTAAGATGACTCGACTAGCATCAATAGAGGGACGAGGCCACAATGAATTGCATCATGGTTGAACTCAATCCAACCCCACTGTTAGAAGAGCTTCGATCTCCTTAGAGTGTGTTAGCAGTGGACATGGTAATAACATTGCATACACCACAGCACAACACAAATACGTCAAATCTATGCATAAGATGTGCGGGAGACGAGGCCATAATATAGTAGCACCATTATTACCTGATATTAATAAGAATTAACTTCTATGTTGCTTTCTCACCCTCTACGTCAAGCTGCCTGTCCATGCCATCATTCGCATCGAGGACACCGGCAATGTACCCCACAAGATTATGCAACCCAGCTGGCGCTGGAACAGTTGCCCCAGCCATACTCTGCGTGGTCTCATGGTCAATTGTCTGCACCGATTGATTTGGCTCTTCTAACCAAGCGTTATCACCTGTTAGATCGGTTTAGAGGTTCTTCAGTAGCCACTCGGGGCTCCTCTGGATTAGTTATCCTACTGCAGAGGTATGTTTCGAAGCAACTAGGAGAGTCCTCTTAGTTTTTGAAATTGCACGCATGGTTGCTTCATCTACTAAGTACTAACCTTTACTGGGCCAGCTTCGAAGATCCTCAAGATCGAGTGGCGGCACCTAGGAGACGTATAAACATGGTTGAGTATCATATGTTGACCTTCCGTATTCTCTGATGTAGGGAAATAAGATGGAACACGACGACATGGAATCGATGACGAGGGTGAGGGAATGATGAGGAGCAATTCAATTCACTTACCCAAAAAAATAATAAAAATAATAAAAAGATAAGAGGCAATTTATTTTCATTGCTTGTAATTTTGTAGATTTAAAAAAATCGATATATGGAGCTTTACCGAAATTATCCCCATCAAGCCCCGAGACGTAATTCGACATGCTGCGACTGGGCGGAGCTCCGGCGGACTTCCCTCTCTACTCCGCCTCCACCTCCGCCTCCCCTCGCCTTCGGACATCGACTCCCCCGGCATTGCCCGTGCGGCGCTCCCCCTTTCCCCTTTATTCCCCTCCCCTCCGCCCCTACATACGTTCCCCGCTCACCCGCCGTGACCTGGCCTACAACCTCAGACCATGCCACTCGCTTCCCGCAGCTTCTCTCGGGACCTCCGTCAAACACGTGCCGGACGAGACCGAGCCTTACGAGGATCCCGATTCCGGAGGAAAGGAAGGACTTTTCGACTTTGACGCGAAGCAGCTCGTCCCGCCTCCACCTTCGCCGTCCGCCGACCTCGAGGTGAAGGAGCTGGAGGAGCTGCCGGAGCAATGGCGGCGGACAAAGCTGGCGTGGCTGTGCAAGGAATTGCCCGCCCACAAGTCGGGAACCGTTGTTAGGGTTCTGAACGCCCAGAGGAAGTGGTTGAGGCAGGGAGATGCCATCTATGTGGTCGCCCACTGCATGCGGATTCGCGAGAACGAGACTGCGTTTAAGGTATATAGCGTTGTCAGGGTCGTCAGCAACTGCTCTGTCCGTTCTCTTTTATCTTTCAACCGATGATCTTGATAGGGTGCATTACTATTTTGTGCTTCTTCAAGTCTCTGATTCTTATGTTTTGTTGCTAAATACAAAGATAGTTTCTCGAGATGTCTGTGTAGAAGATCTAAAAATGTGCTGAAAGTTTCTCTCCTTATTCCCGTTTTATAGCTTCAGTTGGAGAACATATTTTAAATGGAACAGGAATTGTTCCAAGTGCAATCTGAAATCCTTTGCTAAGTAAAGATGGAAAATTGCATTGTTGGCTGCACGAGTTGTAGGTTGGTGGGAAGACAATGGTTGGCCCTTTTTGCACGCTGCCATGTGGGGAAGGAAGTTGATGTATTAGAAGCAGAAGGAAAGCAGATCGAGTTAGCTGTGGGATCATATCTGCAGCTTTATCGATGATACGAGATTGCTACACTATTTTGGACTGTAGCTTGAGGATTGGTTCTTTATCTCTTGCTTGATATACTAGATGCTTTGAAATCCTTTTCTTGCCTGTTCATGTATATCATGTTTCACCTCCAATATGTACGGAAATTCAGACTGTGAAATGTTTTGCTTTGTTAGGTGTACAAATGGATGATGCAGCAGCACTGGTACAGATTCAATTTTGTGCTTGCAACCAAGCTGGCGGATTACATGGGCAAGGAGCGGAAGTTTGCCAAGTGCCGTGAAGTATTTGATCACATAATTGAGCAAGGGCGGGTTCCCAGTGAATCTACATTTCACATTCTCATAGTTGCGTATCTGAGTTCATCGGTAAAAGGTTGTCTGGAGGAAGCCTGTGACATTTACAACCGCATGATCCAGTTGGGAGGGTACTTGCCTCGAGTAAGCTTGCACAATGCTCTCTTTCGAGCTCTGGTGGGTGGGTCAGGGCCCTCCTCAAAGCATTATCTCAAGCAGGCCGAGTTCATATTCCACAATCTGGTGACTTCTGGCCTCGAGGTCCACAGGGACATCTATGAGGGCCTCCTGTGGCTTCACAGCTATCAGGACAGCATTGACAGAGAGAGGATAGAAGAGCTCAGAAAGGAGATGGAAGGAGCTGGAATTCAGGAGAGTAAAGAGGCGCTCATGTTTATTCTAAGAGCTTGCTCCAAGGAAGGTGACGTGGACGAAGCTGAGAGAACATGGGCTAAACTTGTTCTTACTGATATTTCGCTTCCTCCACTGGCCTATGTCTATAAGATGGAAGTCTATGCTAGAGTTGGAGAATACATGAAGTCATTTGAGATATTTCAGGAGATGAAGGAATATGTCAATCCTCCCACTGTTGCGGCTTATCATGAAATCATAGAGGTGCTCTGTAAGGCTCAAAATGTGGAACTTGCTGAATCAGTAATGGCAGAGTTCATACAGACCGGTCTAAAACCCCTTGTGCCCTCTTATATTGACTTGATGAATCTGTACTTCAATCAGAGCTCGCATGATAAGTTAGAATTGACCTTCTACCAGTGCCTCGAGCAGTGTCAGCCGAATTGTGCTATCTACAGTATATACTTGGATTCTTTGGTAAGAGTTGGCAATCTCAACAAAGCTGAGGAGATCTTCAATCATATGAATAGCAGTGTAACAATTGGTGTGAGTAAACGCTCTTGCAATTCCATTCTGAGAGGCTACTTGTCATCTGAAAATATCTCGAAAGCAGAAAAAATTTATGAGTTCATGTGCCGGAAGAACTATGATGTTGAAGCCTTGTTGATGGAAAAGCTCGACGATCTCCTGAGCTCATGCAGGAAACCTGTCAAAAGGAAGCCAATGAGTCTCAAGCTAAGCCAGGAACAGCGAGAAATGATGGTGGGTATGCTGTTAGGTGGCCTACGAATTGAGTCAGATGACCTGAGGAAGAGCCACAGGATCCAGTTTGAGTTCAACGAGAATCTGAGCACACATGTAGTTTTAAAGAAGCATGTCCATGAATGGTTCCGTGAGTTCTTGCATCCTTCTTCAGGCTCAAATGGTTATGGCGATGAGGCTCCGTATAGATTCTCCACCATCCCACACTCGAAATTTGTTTTCTTTGCGGACCAGTTTTGGCCAGAAGGAAAGCCCGAGATCCCAAAACTTATCCACAGGTGGATTTCTCCTCGTGTCCTTGCCTACTGGTACATGTATGGAGGCCATAGGACAAGCTCAGGGGACATACTGCTGAAACTGAGAGGAAGTCGAGATGGTCTCACAAGAATTGTGAAGGCGCTTAAACTTATCTCCCTCGACTGCAGGGTGAAGAGCAAAGGGAGAACTTTCTGGATTGGTCTACTGGGAGAAAATTCGACGCCGTTTTGGAAACTGATAGAGCCCTATGTGCCTCATTACTCGCATGATGCTACAGAAGATAGAGGAGAAGACATTAGCTTCGATTGATTATCAGCAACAGTGATAGCTAACAGGAAACCCCGTTGCCATGTATTCGGCCGATTTAGCTAGGGGGCCGACTTCTTGTGTTGTAAAACAAAGTTCTTCTCTTGGGCCATATCTAACCGACCTGAGTGGTAGGCAACGCCTCTTATTACGTGCCAGTCGGGTAAAGTTACCCGATGATGTCGAATTCGCCATGTTGAATCGGCTACCAATGCTGGGGCTGAAGTCGTCATGTCCCTTGGGGTAAAAGAAATCTGGATGTACGTCAATGAAGAGGAACGATAGACGTATGATCAGAATCAATTATGTTCTTCGTAGAAGAAAAGCAAGATCTGAACTGAAAGCTCCTTTACCTTACTTTGGCATAAAGGAGGCAGCAAAGGTCATTGAGTGGCTTGGGAGGGCGAACCATTATTTCTGTGGCAAGGCTGGCTGCTCTCATCGTGGAGTGTGTTATGGCGTACACTACACACGTCTATCCCCACCGTCTGGTTTTGTCTGATCCTAGTTCGAGCCATACTCGGCTGGTGATCCAGCATGTCGCAGACCGGGATACCGGTCGGCGATTTTTTCGGGGGTGAAGGATGAAGAGAGGAGGCTCCGGCTCAACCGTGAGTGTTGCAACGGAGGATTCAGAGGTCGCCGGAGAGGACCGTGTTGGGTGCCCAGTCATGTGTGTGTGTGTGGCACGACCCTTCATTCAATTAGGATTTTATTTAATTTTGTATAAGTCGACCAATCTTATTGATCATAAGATAAAATTTGTGCGTAGCACGGTTCGCCTCTCGAGGAAAATAGACCCAGAACGAGCACGACAGGTCGTTCACGCGCTGACGGAGAGGAGGAGTTTCCGGTAGAGAGGGAGAGAGAAGGAGAATCTTTAGGGGATGAGGTGGGACCCACCAATAGTATTCGTGCGAAGCACACCGCCGTCCCAGATGCGGCGAACCGATTCCCCACCGCTGTCTTTGCCACGTCAGCCCGCGTCGATCAGCTCAGCCCCGACATTTTACCCCCTTTCCACCCCCAAAAAAGGAATAAAAAAAAAAAGACGGACATAATAAAAGGGCGATCTCGATTTGTAAGGTAAATAAATCATCGCATGAATCGAAACAAAAATCATAAAAGCTAATTCCATCTTGTGCATCTGAAATTAAGACATTAAATTCTAGGATTTTTTTTTATAGGACAGTGAGGCAGATTCGAATCAAAAATATATGTAGTCTGGGCCGTCTTATTGCGATGGAGATACGAGTGGGAGATTTGAGTTCTCCGGAGCATCTGCGTAGTGGATGTGGGTTACGGGCGGCATCTCCTTCCTCCGCTCACTTGCCAGTGCCACCGTCCTCTCCCTGCCTGTCACTTCCCCTGAAAAGCTCCCCCTTTTGGGAGGATTTTTCTTTTAGGGACAATTATTCTGTAAAAGGTGAATTTTTCACTTAGATGACAGGAAGGCTAATTGGCACGTTTTTAGTGCGCGCGTGTTCTTCCGGTTCCGACCTTTACGGTATCCGGTTCGTGGCCAGTAATCTGTAAACCGAACGTCGATGAAGTTGCTACTACATCCCCCATGGCTGCGGTGAGTTCCCATGACAGCCGCAGCTCAGGACATCAGGACAACCTCAGCCCGCCGCCGTCTTTTCGCACGACGAAAGTCTCTCCAATCGGCCGACGAAGATTGTTTCACCCCGCACCTCCGCACCCGATGCAGAAGTCGCACTATATGCCCCTAAAAGTTTAAGACCGATCTTAGTATCAAATTCGTGAGAGGTTGGATCCCATATCCACTCAAAGGTCTAAATTCATAAGTGACGATGCACAATTTTCTTATAAACTCACGATCTTTTTTTATTTAATCGATATAAAATCATGTATCTCAACACCCGCCTTTACGTGTCAACGTAGTTTACCTTGTCATATGTCATCAAACACTCACCCTCAACAGCTACCTACGAGGTGGGTATTATTCTTTCAGTCTCGGACAAGGGAGACAATTGGCCACGAGTCGGGTAATTTTCTTCTGTACGCGGGATTAATATCAACTGACCATAAAATCGGGCTTTCAGACTCGGGTCGGATAAGATGCGAGCCCACTAACTCTAATACCATGTCAAATTTGTTGTAACCACATAACAAAATTAGACTCGTTTCCACTTAAAAAACTAAATGCATAGGTGGTGGCATTAAACTCTTTTATAAATTAATAATTTTTTTTTCTGTATTTAATTAATATAAGATCGTATATTTCAATACTTATAGACCCATTATGATGCGGTAGGGTTTCTCGTTCTCTGCATTAATTAGATCATGAGATTGTCCGTTCAAGAATAAATTAAATAAGATTAAAAACTCACTGAATTCTTTAATATCAGAAAATCTACCTTTATAAAAGTAAAATGAGAGATAAAAAAAAAAAGGTGAGATAAGTGAATTGAGTGGAGTGCTGTGGAGGACCGATGAGCATCCAACATTAACGTCTTCCAACAACTCCCATCCAAAAAGTAGACACAGACACCAAACCCTAAGTGACGAAAACAGCCTTACAACGTCCCCATTACTTCTTCTATAGCTCTTGTACACGTCGTATCATTGTTTTGTAAACATTGTTTTCAAAGATTCCATCTCGAGATGGACAAGGAAAAGGGTTTAGAACCTTGCAAGAAAGGGCTGTCGGAAGAGCGATTCAAGCGTCGTGGGACAAGGTAAGGCAGTCAAGTAACGTGCACCAAATAGTGAGACTCGTTCGCCGAAGGCATCACTTGCTCAGGTTGTTGCATGGGACATCCAATAATGACGTGTCAGGCATTAAAAACCACCATATAAGGTTAATTACTGATGAGCGACCCGACGGCAAAACTGCGGCTGTCAAGACACGACAGATCCGTCCGATTAGTCTGGTCATATACGAACACGATCTGGGATTGGCTCGACTTCACCAGCACGGGCCAGACCGAGATCATCGGATGCATAAGCTGATTTCTTCCCCTTTGAGGTGGGGGTGAGACGGTCTTGATCGAGGGGTTATCATCACATACGATGCCGTCGAACATGGTCTACTGTCATCACGTGAACGATGCTCGTCGGGATGGATACATTGACAAGGACAGCGAGCATGTCTCCTTCGATAACCCTAAAAATATAAGGTACCTGTCTTTCACAGTGGACAGTCGTCCTCAGGGGATTCCATCGAGCTGGTGGGGGCGTCGGCTAATTAATTACAACCGATTGTACGTGTTGAGATTATGGTTCCCGTTTATGTTTCAATCATTTTAGAACATCTCTCGACTGGACATGCGGGTGTTTTTCTTTTTAAGAGGGGAAAAAAAACATATTTAGTGATATTCATGATTTATATTTTTAATAAAATTCGGAATTTACAATTTTTAAGTAGAAAATTAAGTTAAGATTATAGAAGTTTTTTTTTTTCTGATCATCTTTGACTATCAAAATTAACGGACCAATATCTTATTTCCTTATTTATGAGCGAGCGAATCTTTTCACTTTTTTATTATAAAAAAATTCATAATCTTAAAAGATAATAGAAAAAGTGAAAGTTAAAAGGTACAATTTTTTTTATAANATATAAAAAATTTTATTATTAAATTAGAAATAGTACTTTTTAAAAGAATTTCCTTTTACAATTTCCTTCCATCAAGATTCGACGCCCGGAAAGATAAAAAGAAATTATTATATTCTCGAAGACATTTTATTTTTCAAAATTTGCTGTGGACAACGAAAAATTGACCGTACCGAGACCATATCTCGGATTCTCATGGAATCAAGTCGCGAGGACACGTGCTTCAATTTGATTGGCTGTCTTCCCCACGACCCGCCTCTCACGCACAAAATAGTGAAATTACATTCGTCCGTTACTCATGTGCTGTCGTTTCTTGACTTGTCTAACAATAAGCCATTCGAATAGTTTGTTGTATTTTTTATTAAATAAATTATTATATTCAAATATTTATAAATTAAAAATATTAATAATTGTTAGCATTTTGCCCACTCCCCTGATAGCTGGCATATGAACCAATCAGTTTCGAACCCGTCAGTTTCCTAGAGTGCGCACATATGTTAAATGACACGAAAAAGGACACGTTTGCCTCGTCTTCTTCAAATTCTACTCACGTTCACTATCGAATGACGCATCATTTTCCGAGAGCTCGGTTAGAATTTTTTTTTTTTTAATTTAGAGGAATCCAGTTAGCTGATCGTCCCGGATCTGATCCGATCTGAGCGGGGTCGTGGAATAAGATTTTCACGGCTTGACGGGTTTGCCTACTCTATCATGGGATTCTCTGCATCAGCGACTCTGATCGGGCAGCCATCGACGGAATAATCTGTCCTTTGCCTTCCCACCGTTGCTTTTGTGCACTGTTCCTGCCTTCCCAATTATTCTGGGAATCTTTCAATCTACGTTGGGATTTTTTTCTTTTTAAAAAAAGTTCGAAATGAGCAAGTTGTGCACGGCAGAAAAATGACTCAACGAAAAGCATGTCGGAAATCGGAGCTCATTTAAAAGTTTTTATTCATCGTGCATCACCCCGTGACAATACACCGGTAACCTGCTATTGGCATCGCACGAGCCAAGCCGCTCGCCCTAGTCACTGTAGCAGCCAGCGAGTAGGTTCATCGTCTCCGTGGATGGAATCTAATGGTTGCAAAGGTCTGCTGCCGTTTTTCATTGAATGGGGACTGGGAGAATCTCCCTATTTCAATCATAAACCCTAACTAAAAGTCATTAACAGTTCCGATCAATTTGAATTCTAGCAGTATAAGATATCTTCAGACTCTTGAGAATATAATCATCAAAGCAAAGATTCCTTGTCACTTGCTCCCGAAGATAATACCACATTAGAGATGATAGGTTCACGTGCCACAAGAGCCGGTCTTAGTGCGAAACCCGTCTAATATTCGGTGTGGTCAACATGCAGTAACCATCCGTTCGATTGACCGTATGGTGTAGTCGGCTCAATCACCGCTAGCCCCGCATATTGCCTTGCCGGCGACTAGAAATCGGAAACGCCTTTGGGTTTTGGAACCTGTAACCAACTGAATTTACTCAAGCTGACCGATTAAGTCATGCTCCACAGGTCTCAAAAGTTGATTTCTTTCCTCCATATAATCTATTGAGATGATCAAATACTCCTTTTTTCTGGAGTAAGGTCGTTATTATATGAGTTTCATAAATTTCAAAAATATATATATATATATATGACTATCAATTATTACTATATATATTTTCTGTGAATTTTTTAATATCTTAAATTTTAATTTACTCTAATTAATTTAAATTTAAATATGTATATGAGGCATAATCTGAGAACTTGCTTAAAAACGGGGATAATTGAACCGTCCGAATTGATCCACGTTGATATTACATACATACATACATACATATATAGGATGTGGACTTTGGAATCACAAAGTTGACCAACTCATCTCAATATTCCAGTGTGCAGTGCAGAACCACACAACAGATGCATGCTGGTCTTCGATCATCTTGATTTTAGAGATGTTTTTCGCAATCCAGTCCCCCTTTTGAGTGGACACAACCTGTGATCAAATGTGTACACACTTTTATCCATAGTTTTTTAAACCGGATTGGTCCGATCGGTTCAATCAAGAATCGTCCATTCATCCTATTCGGTTTCTAAAATTAATCAAATTAAAATGTAAATACAATTATAACCGTTTAAATTGACCAGTTCCTTATTGAACCGGTAAATCTGATTAAACTAGTAAAAAAATCGAATTACTTAAAAAAAAAGTAATGTATTTCTCACAAACCGCCTCTTCTTCTTTTGTTTATCATTTAGTCACTAGACTTTTCTTTGTCGAATTTTTATTATAATATAAACGTACTAAATTAAAATATAATAAATAATTTTAGTATGAAATTAATTATTTGAAACACTTATTATTGAATAATTTAAATTTTAGTTATTAATTTAATTTTACCGATATTTGATTATATATAATCTTTTTTAAAATTTAAATAATTAACTTATTTTATTCTAACATACCTATACTTTTATTTTAAAATTATCTTAAAATAATATAATAGTTATATTAATAATTTTTTATTATAAGTTAATATCAAATATATGATATTTAATTATTTTATTAATAAAATTATATTATTAATATTACCTATTTTAAAAACTATAGTATTATATACTCTTTCACAGTGAGGAGAGAAAAGACATACTGATTCGGTACGACCTCAGCAAGATGCGTGAAATATTATATATTTTATAAATTTTATATGAAAATGTAATTATTTTATCCGACCCATCATTTCCCCCCTTCCCTTTGGCTTCCACTTGAGCCTTATCGGATTTGATCATTTTGGTAATGACAGCTGTTATAAAACTAAGCATACCATCTAGGTTCGTATTGCCATTAGGATAATTAATCGATCGATTAAAAATTAATTAGCAATTAAATCGCAAAAAATTTTCCGGTTTAAAGTCGGGTGAAAGGGCTCGGGGGGAAGTACTAAGCTGTACCTCTACTTGCCGAGCTGGGACAAGAGAGAGAGAGAGAGAGAGAGAGAGAGAGAGAGAGAAGAGCGTGAGGAGGTCACCCCGAGTTGAATGGTCGCCGCACCGAATTTGACTCTCTCTCTCTCTCTCTCTCCCTCCAAAAATCTATTAAATATTAAATGATTTTATTTTATATTAGGATAATATAATAATTAAAATTAAAATTATTTTTTGTAAAATATTACTTTGGTTAATAATAATTACTATTGGATTATTCAGACTCATTTTACTCATGCAGATTGAGATTGTTGTGTCGCGGAGGAAGGACTCTGCTTGAAATCCCTCTTCGTCTTCTTCCATCCTCTCGGCTCGTCGAGTATTTTATCCCTCCGCCCCACTCTCTCTCTTTCTCTCTCTCTCGGCGTGTACGTCGATCTCACTCTCTCTCTCTTTCTATATATATATATATATATATAACTACAGATCATCACTTCCCTTTCTCTTGTTCTTCGTCTTCTTCATTTTCGCCGGATTCTGGACTCCATCGGGGAGCTCTCCCACGGATTCCAGGACGATTGGCTGATTGGTTGGTTGATCGTTGTCACGTATGGGTTCGCTTCCACCTGAGCTGAGCTTCGACCACCGGCCTGCTTTGGTCCCCAGGTCGATCGGCGAGCTCCTCCGGGACATCTCAGTGGTCGCTGATGCCGCAGAGAGGTCGTCCAAGCTCAGTGATCTCGTCGGGCGGTTGGAAGACGAGGTGAGGAAGATCGACGCGTTCAAGCGCGAGCTACCCCTGTGCATGCTCCTGCTCAGAGACGGTTGGTCCTCAGCTCGACTCCATCTCGGTTATCTTCGTTTCCTTATTCGGACGAGGAATGGATTGGAGTAGATTGCATCTGATTAGAGTAGAGGAGCTTGAGTTTTCCTGCTAATTCGATCTACAGGAGCTCAGCTGTTTCATTTTTCCGCGTTTTTCTCAAAACCAGATTCAGATTTTCTCTTTCGATTTTTGTGTCTTTGCCTCCCCATCGACGAACTTTTCTTTTTACTCCCGTGAAAAGTTTAAGATATCTACAGAAAGTTTTTTCTAACTTGTGAGTATCAAAAGGCAAGTCCGATGATCTTCTTCTTCAGATAAAAAATAAACGCCTAAACTTTCACTTCTGCTGAAGATTCTTCCTCAGGGAAAAGATCTTTCTGGAGAGTGTTGTTGTTTCTCCAGATGCAATAGCCACTTTGTTTTTCTAATTTTTTGGTTCATTTTTCTGCCCTTTTCGCAGCTATTGAGTCATTGAAACTGGGATCAATGCAGTGCTCCGCATCACCGACCGCTCAGCCAGTTACAGCAGAATTCATTCCTTTGAAGAAAGACTGTAATCACCCCGAAGATGAAAGTGCTAGGGAGAAAGAGAAGGATATTAAGGATGCGAATTTGGGTCCGCTTGATCTTCAGCTATGCACAGTTGATAATACCAATTCCTCTACTGTCCACTCTTTTGAACAACAACAAGATGCTAAAGTTACAACTAAGGTACCTGAAAGTGTAGACCTTGCCGAATTTGATACTTTGGATACTAATTGATCTAAATGGAATTATATCTGATGGTAACTTGTGTTTCGTAGAGGCATGAACTTCCAGAGAGTCAATCTACATCTGAAGATCTGTTGAAAAAATGTAAAAGTAGAAATGTGGGGAGGGAATTTATGCAGTTGAGGGTATTTTCTGCTCCACCAGCTACAGTTTTCCCTAACAAGGAAGATAAGGTGGAACTGCCTTTGCATAGCCTTTCCCTTCTCACTCCCGGGATAAGGAATCCAAGAGAGGAGCCTATCTCTACTGATACAAGAACAAATTTTGGTCGATCACTTGCCCAGACTGTGCAATCAAATTCAAGAAGTGGGCCTCTGCATCAGAGCGTGAGGAAGCAGAGAAGGTGCTGGTCCCCTGAGTTGCATCGGCGGTTCATAAGTGCGTTGGACCGACTGGGTGGCACCCAAGGTCAGAACTTAAATGTTTTATGTCTTGCTTACCAGAGTAGATATTCTGACAATTAACTGTGCTTCTTCTTTCACGATCTCAAGCTAGAAATTAAATAGTGCTCTACTCTCTCTGGATTTTCATAAGATGATGGGAAGAAGCAATGAGCCCCTCGAATTTTTGAATCGTAGAGAACTGAAATCTTCTGTTCATAAATTAGTCGTCTTGGTCCTCTTTTATATTTGAACGCTGCGAGAATGGACTATTTCCGAGGTTGATTTTGAGTCTGGATCATCCGAATGGACATGTTTTATGCTTGGGGTGTTTTCAAGAAAATTTAACCATAAATGACATTGGTCCTTGCAGCTGCCACTCCTAAGCAGATCAGGGAACTTATGCAAGTGGATGGCCTGACAAACGATGAAGTCAAGAGCCACTTACAAGTTAGTCATTTCATTTTCTTCTGTTCAGATTAAGACAAATTTTGCATCACTTCCTTTATGTCCAAATCTTAATGATCTTGAACCGGGGATTAACTGTGGAAACCTGTGACCATTTCCAGAAATACAGGCTTCACACACGAAGATTCCTAACTGTTGCAGCTCCGCCGACAAACCAACCAGTATGTGTTTTGGGCGGTCTGTGGCCATCTGGGGGGCAATCAGATGATGCCATTGCATCAAAGGGGAGCAGCTCCCAGTCGGGATCTCCCCAAGGCCCCCTCCAGTTATGTGGAAGCACAGGGGGCACTTCAACTGCTGGAGGGGATGGCATGGAAGATGACGAGGACTCCAAGTCGGAGAGCTTTAGCTGGAAGAACCACATCCAGAGAACCGGAAATGTAGATGTATAGTTACTATAGCCTTTCCCTCTCCCCCACACCGACACAACCCACCAACCCCAACCCACCCCCACCTCCACCCC
>CXYZ01007734.1:1755036-1771838 GCA_900006705.1 Sonneratia caseolaris
CCCAAAAAAAAAAAGAGAGAGAATTTTGCATATATCAGATAAGGTTATTCATCGAGGATCTAAATAGCTATGAAAAAAAAATAATTGCATCGTTATCATACATATAATGAGGAGTACCTTATGGGCGCGGCTTCAAAATTTTGCAGGATTAGCCTTTAAGCTTTCTTACTGTGTTGAGCTGTTGAACCAGGACAACTTTTGCAGTTGGGGGTTTTGATGGCTCATGGCTCCGAAGACCCATCGTACCTTTTTATAGCACTATCATAAGTCTTTCCTCTTCTTGCATCCTATTCCTCACTAGAAAATCAGAGTCTTGACAGCAACGAGCGATCTTAATTGATTGGGTTTAAGCCAGTGTTCATTGAGAGAGGGACCAAGAAAACACTTTGTTGGGTCTCCTCGCCAGGTCACCAACCATTCAACTCTAGGGAGCTTCTGAGTTCGGTAATGTGGGGGTGTTGAACTTGAGGGGATGATGTTCAGTGGATCCACCATGTGATTAACGTAAATGTGGTGGATAGGTGAGGGAGATTTCCAAATCCTACAGCCAATTTTCCATCGGAAGAATTCAATGAGATTCTTCAGTCCTACCTACTCATTGTGGCGGCAAAATTTCAATGAAGTAGCTATGTGGGAATCTCCTGAATATGCCCCCCTATCACGACCGAAATCCCAATTTGACACCCCCTCTTTTTTTGTTTCCCACTATAACTTTTCGTCATCGTCATCAAAACTTACCGAGCTTCGTGGAGGGACGAGATTCAATGAAACGGGAAGTGTTGCGGGGTAAAAGTGTAATTATGCGCTCAGTCCATCTACCCGTGCCTTCGTTCTGATCGGTGGCGTGAGCGCTGGAGAATGATTAATCGGGGTGGGTGGTGGGTGGGGAATGGGACAGGAGGGGACAGTGGAAGGAGGGCTCGACACGGCAGAATGCTTCGAGGAAATACAATAGTTAATTAAAAGGAAAAAAGGCTAACAAAAAAAATTCCGAATCCGACGTCGTAATGTCAAATGTTGTGGTGGTGCCACGGCAGGGAAGACAACCGGTGATGATGACAGGCGCAAAGACCCGGACTTATACCCTCGACCGGGAGGACTTTTCCTGCCGGCCACTCCCCGCGACAGATTTCAGTAAGGCATTTGTAATCGTTCGTGGAAAAATAAAGTTTATAGGCCACACCCATCCAACAAGAGGAAACGGGCATCTCTCCATTAGTCAAACGTATCAAAAATTACACGAAATTGTATCTGATCCCATTTGCACCATTGTTGGTCGCTCCCCGCGAGTTTTTCTTCTTGCCTTGATCCGTCTTCAACCCTCGTGTCAGAGGGAATCGATCTGAGTCATATGGACCTAAGAACACTATTCGATCATTGCATATTTTGGTTAATTTTAAAACAAAAAATCTAAAGAAAATTCAACGGTTAATAATGGACCTCTCTCTCTCTCTCTCTCTCGGGTTGAACTGAACAAAGGGATGGCCGTGTTTGCGCGGGAAAAGTGGGTTCAACGCCCACACAGCTACTACACTTCAGGAGGCGAAGACAGAACAACCAACCAGCCGACGGACACAGAAACAGACCGGATCCCAAGCAGCAGCGAGCGATTAACAGATAGACAACACACCATAGAGAAGGAAGGAGGGAGGGAGAAGATAGAGTCCTGTGGATTACTTCACCCATCCATCTGTCCATCCATCCATCCATCGAGGAGAAGCGCATCACAGCAATGGCGCAAGCGCAGCCCTCTGAGAGGGAACAAGGCACATCGCAGACGGATGCCGCCAAGGAGAGATCCACCGTCTTCAAGTTCAACGCCCAGGCCCCCGAGTTCGTCCCGAGGTCGCGGGCGCACCTGCCTGATCTATCCGCTCACTACTACCCATGCTTCCAGTTCTTTGACGACGGGGCAAGTGGGTCCGACTGGCTCTTCGTCGGGGACGTCGATCCTGGCTTTTTGTTTCATGGTGGGGCCTCTGATGTACCAGCCAATGGTTCGAGGAATGTCCTCAGCAATGATCTCCTGCAGAAGATAGTCAAGCAGGTTCCCTCTCTTAAGTCGATTGTGCAGAGATGAGTTTTTGGATGGTCATCATCGTCGTCATTGCTTACATCTCTGATCATTATTCCAGCCAAATTTAGAGTATCCATTATCATCTTATACTAATGATCGACAAGAATGTATATGTTTGCGAGTTTGCTCTCCAAGTTGGATCTATCTATGATATGATTACTAAAAATGGTTACGGTATCCCATATCAAAGAAAGGCTACCGTGTTTCATATTTGAAGAGGATATCTTTTATTAAGAAATTGACAGAGACAGGAAAAGTTTGCCTCTTTATACCCTCTTTTGTAGATTATGAAAGACAGAATTGATGTAATGACTTCGAATGGTTTCTCTCCCTTGTCGGAGGACAGGTGGAGTATATACTCAGTGACATGAGTCTGGTCGCGAATGACACTCTGACCAAACAAATGAATAAAGATCCCGAAGGTTACAGTAAGTATTCTTATTAAGAAGAACTGGTGATTCCATCCATTTTCAATGCAAGTCTTCTATGCTTCTGCTTAGCTTACTAAGGTGCCTTCTTTTTTTTTTTTTCTCATGGATCACAAAAGTTCCAATATCTGTCATTGCTTCCATGAAGAAAATCAAGTCCCTTACCAGCAATACCCATTTGCTTGCTCGAGCACTTCAATCATCTTCAAAGTTGGTAAGTGCTGACTCGGGTTATGCAACATTATCTCTGGGAACCTGGAGATGTAATGCAATTTAAGCCCATAACCCTCCCATTTTCTTGAAAGGTTGTAAGCAGTGATGGCAAAAAGGTTAAACGCAAGCATCCCTTTACCGAGAAAGAGAGAGAGGACTTGCAGGTCAGTGCGTTTATGTATAGTCTCAGTAAAACAATGGATTGATATTGGTTATTGAAAGTTTTCATTTTCTGTTTTCTAGTACCGCACTGTTGTCGTGGAGAATTTGCCCGAAGATCACTCTCACCAAAACTTGGAGAAGATATTCTCTGTAGTTGGAAGGTATTAGACTTCTTTTTCTATCAGAAGTGCTTCCTGCTTCAAATTATTCCGGAAAGTCTATCAAGAAACTGAATCTCTCTCTGTTGGTACATTTTGCACTTAAACAGTGTGAAGAACATTCGGATATGCCATCCCCAAGAGTCGAATTTGTCCCGCTCGAGGTGCGACTTCTTTATTGCCAATAAGGTAAAGTAAAGCAGACCAGAACGAGTCCAACGGAAAGAGTTGCATTCACACATCATTTTGTTCCTGATTCTGTCTCCTCGTGTTTACAGCTTCACGCGCTGATAGAATACGAGAACACAGATACAGCTGAGTTAGCGGTACTTCCGTGAGACTACATCTTTACGATGCTTTCTCCTTGTTGGTTCTAAGGCTAGATATTGTCTTCACTAGGCTGAGAAGTTAAACGATGAGAGGAACTGGAGAAAAGGGCTCCGAGTCAGGCTGTTGGTGAAACGCTCGGTATGTGTGCTTTGCTCTGACATTGAAATGAGTAGTTACTGTGCTACCACACACCCAAGTTCTCAGCTACTTATTCAAAAATTTCACTGGTAAGTGCAGCCAAAGTCTGTTCTGAAGAATAGGAAATCTGAATTCGAGTGCTGTCTGGATGACGAGGACGCTCTAGATTCTGCCGATGATTTCCATCCAAGCGACCCAGAGATTGCACTTGAAAGTAATGTAAGTCTCTCGTGCACCGTGAAACAGCTACCGCTGTGATATTCTGGGTGCTTTACTACGTTTATTCTGTGTAATTCCGAAGGGGGAACAAAAACTGTTAACCTACGCCTCGATTATTAATGTCTCAAGTCATGAAAATTTGGGCAGGCTGAAGACAGCTTGAAGAAGGGATGGGGCGCAAGAGGTCGGGGCAAGACCCGTGGGAGGGCCACGAGCCACACTGGTCGAGGCCTGCTGGCTCCAACTTTGCAGCAGCCAAACAGTAGCATCCACTGCGAAGCACACGCGAAACTGACGGTCAAGTGCCCAAGGATGCCAGACGGGACACGTGGCTTCACAATGGGCCGAGGAAAGCCCATATCTTCCTCCTCTTCCTCCTCCTCCTCCTCCTCCTCCACCTGCTGTTCTCCCACTTTCACCTGAGTGATGGATGAAGCAGCTCGCACGATTCTTCTGTTTTCCATCTGAACCACTATCCTCAGTTATTGCATCGTTTAAAGCATTGATCCTTTTTAGTTTCAAACGTGGACTTATTTATTATCCGGTGTAGCTTCTTCATAATTATGTGGTAAGGAGTTGGATCATATGGATGCAGCGCTACAATTTTGTATTGAATCTTGCAGAGTTACTGGGAATCGAGTCTTGCACGTGCCAACGAGGCACGACCCGTGAAATTCTTTATCAGGAAAAACCCGGAAAATGGGAGATCGGGAGTGAACGTGAGGGCGACATGGCCGCATCCTCCATCACCGCACTCACGGGAAGCAGATCGAAACCTGTGTCTTGTGGTCGAACGTGAGGGTGATACGGACAGCATTTACTGCGTAAAAGATCTTTTCTTTTTCTTTTTTTTTGGCTCATCTTGGCTCTGAAATGGTTTTATACATGAGGATTCCTTGTTGACGCAAAGCAGATTTCCAATCTCGGTTCGGCGTTAACTCTTCATTCTCGACCCGGGAAAGCCTATTGTGCCCAGACCAGCCTTAGCGTGATCATATTCTCCTCTTGGGTTGAGTGAGGATCACAGAAACAGCCCAGATGAGGAGCTAAAGCCGAGCGTAAAATGTTCCAAAAGACAGGTTTTCCTTGCTATTCGCCGCTGCAATCTTCCATCCGATTAACTCGAGAATGAGGCACTCACACGCACCACCCCGATGACGGTCGGGCTACCCCTGCACGAAGATGATCGAGACGGCGTACCATGGGCACTGGAATCTTCGTACTGTTGTCTTGGTGGGGCCGATCTCCAGCTTTTGCACTCATTTGCAGTCATCATTCTCGGTGTGATGCTAACGCAGAAATCATTGCCAATTTTGTCACAGAATAACAGTGGGGGTGGATCCAAAAGGCAAAGTTTTAGGTGCCAACCAGTTTCCGGGTGTGCTCCCTTTTCCTTTGAGATCGAGAGTTTTAAGTCCCGATTCTCCTATGAATTATACATACACCACATAATACTAAAAAAAAAACAATCTGATAGATCATAACTAAGATGTTTGAGTTGAATTTTTCTATTAAAATACAAAGAATCAATCTTAAGAAAGATTTGATTTGGATCAAATGTTATAAAACTATTCAAACCAATTTTTTAGTGAGAAATTAGTTCACACCCGGACTAATCAAGTTCTAATCGAGTAGAACTCTTAAGTGTTAAAATTTTATATTTATAATATTTGAATCGAAAATATTAATTAAGAGTAAAGGAAGTCGAACTATTTTAATCCATGTTATTGTTGAATTAAAAAAAAACGCATTTCCCTTATTGAGGGGCAAGTTCTGTTGATCTAAAAGCTGTCAATAATACAGTAGTTCCAGAACCTCTGCCCTTCCTTATTATCTTCAAAAAATAAAATAAAATAAAAATAGTTATTATTAAATGATAATGACAATTAATTATAAAATGTAAAAGATCCTCCGGCTAATGATTATGGCATGCACGGCCACTCTGTTTGCTTATCAGCATGTTGTGGGTCGGTTCGCTACTTTTCCCCCCCACTCCCCTGTTTTTCTTCCCGGTTAACAACGAGACCGACTCGGTTAGTCTGATTTGATATATTGTATTTAAAAAATTCTCTGGAGGTTAAGGGTTATGAGTCGATTTAATTCGAATCTAAATTAATCGAAAAAAATAATATATTTATTTATTTATTTATTTAAGTGGGACAATTGTACCATTAATTCCATGTATCCAACTTAGATTATGATGAAGTCTCTTTTCAACTGGAATTTGATGATTCATACATCTTTCTAAAAGGTCATCATGTTGAGCTGTCCGAATAAAAAGGCTTAATCGCCTGCCTAATAGAATCATAACATCAACAGGTTAGATGTAATTACTTCATTGATTATGAGGCCGCGGTCAATCATTTAATCGATTAATCGAAGTTGTGTAGCCCGCGAGCCTGTCACGTCCCATCTCGTTGCCCGACTGCTCACCATGAGATGTGGCAGGTCGAATTCCTCATCTACATTGCGCTGCTATGATATCACGAAACTTAGTCGGATATAATATGTACGAGAAGGATCGACTCTCATTTTAGGAACCGCCGATTTATAAGTTGCTCAACTCTCTTACAACCCAATCGTCACGGCACCGGTGTAACTGATTGATATGGCTCCACATCTGATATACTTGAGTGAAATCTCGAATTCAAATTTTACGAGTAGAGATGATCCAAGTAGTTTCGATGAGCTAGTAAGAGGGAATTAGTAATTCAAGACTCGTATGGATCGATCCCCTCGTCTGTCGGATTAGTTCTGACATGTCAGCCGTTTCTCTCCCACCAAGCATTCAGATCAACAGAAAGACATTGATTGATGAGATAAAATGGTTCTCCTGGTACAGTGAATTCGGCTCGATTCTCACGTTCTTATTTACGAACGAAAACCGTATTTCGTCCCTCGGTTCCCTGATTTTCAACACCCTTCTAAACCCACGAAGATGAAACATCAATTCGTAACCGACAGAGAATTATGGTGGTCACCTGATCAGTGGTTGGTATTTACCGGCCCAAGAAGAGCGTGTGTATACAATGAATTCACGATGAACCAAAGGGAAGGAAAGGATAAAAAAGGAATACGTGCGGAAGAACAATCTTGGCCCGACCGAGACACACCGGAATCACGACGATCGGGCGCTCATAGATCGGTGCAGTGCGACCAAACACCAAACCGCAATATCACAGCAGGCCTACGCTGGGGGCGAAAGAAGACATTTTCGAACCGAATTAAGCGGAAATATGGCTTAACTCTTCCCATGTCGAGATGCTCTGTCTTGTCGCACATGGAGCCACGGCCGCGGCTGCTGCCGTCCTCTAATCTCGGGAATGCAGAGACCCGAAGCCACGTGCGAGATCGTGGGCGCCCGGGTTCGGATTGAAGCCCAAGCAACCACCGAGGAGGCCCTGCTTGTACGGCAAGAGGGTCCTCCTCTTCATCTCCTCCGCCACCGCCCTGTTCGCCGAGTAGTACACCTCGTGGGCCCCTCTGCTCCTCTGCCTCCTCCCCGAGCTCTCCTCCCTCGCCGGCGCAGCCCTGAAACTCGTCCCCCTCACGGAATCCCCGAGGCCGTCTGACCTCCCGATCTTCCCTCCCAGCGTCGGAAACTTCCTCAGCGGATCTTTGCTGGTTCCCCTTCCCTCCGACGCGCTCCGGAACAGCAGGAAGTCCCTGAAGCTCCACTTCCTGTAGCCCTTTGGGATCGTGATCGACGGTAGGAGGGACGAAAATGTTTTAGAACTTGACGATGATGCTGACGTGGAGCTCGCTGCAGGATTCATTGGACGTTCCTCCTCCTCCTCCTCCTCCTCTTCATCCTCTTCGGCTAAAATGTCGCAGACTCTCTTAGTAGTAGCGGTGGCGGTGGCAGCACGCGAAACCGAAGAAGGCTCGGGTTTGTTGCTTTGTTCCAGCGGCGGGGTCATCATCTTCATGGGCTTGATCCTACCTCGGTCGAAGAGCTCATCAGCGAGGGCGAGAGCGGGAGAGCACTCGAACCTGTCGGACTTTGACCCGTCGAACTCGAACTCGAAATCATCAAAATCGATGAAATCAGAAGTGCTCTTCGGGTTGTTGCCGGAGACGCCTGGGTTTTCTTCTTCCCAGAGAGCCGGATTTATCGAGAAGGAAGTTCGGGAGTGGTCGACGGAGGTGGCGGTGGCAGGAGACGAGTAGAAGTGGTTGGAGGTTGTGGCCGCGGCGCCGCCGAGTCGCTGTGGGCTGGAAGGGGCGGTGATGTAAGGTGTGGAGGTTGCGCTGTCGAACGAGAATTCCGGGGAGGAAGGTAACGGGACCGGCAGAACTACCTCAATCTCCATGGGAGGAGCTTAATGGATTCAGAAGAGATCGAGGAAGAACAAGAAATGAAGGAAGAATTGGCTGTGAGGATGGAGAGTGTGCGGAGGGAACGATGAATAAAAAGTCTACAAATCTCCCCGCCTCAAGTGTGAACGTTATAAGTAATCTGCTGTTCTCAATAAATAAATTATACATAAATACACTGGACCAATCATATATGGTATAATTCTCCATCTAATATTAATAAAATTTTAATTTTAATTCAAATATTTAGAATAAAATTTAACACATCCCTTTACTTTTTTTATTTCCGTGTAAAGCAATGAGTTTCTTTTTTTTGGTTCATTTTTGTTGTCAAACATAATAAATATTTTATCTTTATTTAAAAACTAGCACATGATAAAAATGCCGAAGAGATAAAATCATATAAAATCCAAAAATATATCAAGATCACTAATTTGAGATTAAACTAATGATTCCCTTACTAGACCGCCAAATAGGTGATCCAAGGATTGAATCACAGGTTGAGAGGATCGATAAGAACTTTTCAGAAATTCTGGTCCGACCGCAAATTAATCTCGAGATATATTTCGACCGATTCGAAATACTATGTGTATGGTGCAATTAAAAAAATACATGGAGATCCAAAAAAATGAGACCAACCGGCCTTATTTCCAACTGAAGGAATATCGAATGTAACACCCAATTTTCTCTTTTACTATGATTAAGGTTTGATCCGCGATCGTTTCATGTGGTCGAAAAATTCATATGAAATGGTGGACCATCTTCTTTAGTCCGTATTGTCAACCGTGAAATGTTGAGTTGAACTATTGAACGGTTCAGTGATGGAAGTACGAAAAGCTCCTTTATTATTATCATCCGGTTTTTGCGATGTATTATATTAAAATTTTATATAGATTTAGGATGACCACATCTTTTACATATATATATATATATATATATCGGTGGTGTCTATAACAACCAACTAATCAATCGGGCGGTGTATTATATAGTTTGGGCCTGTCAATTAAATTTCAGATACTGATTCTTAAGAGTCTCGAATTCTGAACCTGACATATTGCGTGTTATCAGTTTATCAGTAAACTGTTACCCTCGAGAGTTGCAATGACCACGTTGATGAATTTTTTAGAAAGTGCACATCATCCTCTTTTACTTTGCAAAAAGGGGGTGAAAAATAAAGCGGGGGGGCCTCACGGGGGTCCTAACTGTGGGTTTAACAGGTTCACAAGCGAGAAGGGTGGCATGAACACACTCACCCATAATCATCACAACTTTTAGAAGTTCATCTTCTTCACCACCATACACATCTTTTTCTATTCGAGCTGTACGACAGATCGACCGATTCCTTTCGGATTCACTGATCCAGCTTCCGCCAGCTCGGTGGATCCTGATCATCGGACGAGATGCGTCGGAGGCTACCGGACATCAATGTTGTTTGGAGCTGGCATGTCACTCGGAGAAAAAGCGGCAACCGAGGCTTCGAACCCGCTACTTAGTTTCTGGGTACCATGAATCTTTGATCCGACTACGTACCAAAATTGACACACGAGCTAATTAATATTTAATTTTTTTAAATAAAAAAAACAACAAATTTCCTGTGGGAGGGGAAACCGGGGGGACACAGCAGTAGGGAAATTTTAGTCATTCCAAAAAAATAAAATAAAATACGATTGCCCTCAATATCAATACGTAAGCCGTCGAGTTGGCTAGAACTAGCCATGATGGTGGCGGCACCCATTTCCACTGATATTTCTAGGGTTTCCTTCATATTTTTCATGAGGAAATTCGTCTTCCTTAAGAGTATTAATGTGATTCGGCTGATAGTCAGCAGATGAAATTTCCTAAGATGCCGAGCATCCACTCCGTTCGACTTAAAAAGGGGGCAGGACGGCCCAGGACGAGGGTGCACCGTAAGCTCGAGATTAATGGATATTTATTAATCGGAGGTTGGAGGAAGAGGAGATGATATCAGATTGATAATGTCACCATCACCATTTGCCTTTGCAATCTGTGTCTGCATCACAGTGGCAGTAGAATATCCTCTAGGGTATGCTTTGATCTGATCAGACAGCTTTCGCATTGACCGACCATCAATTCTATCGCCCGTATCCGTATATTTATAGATGCACACATATACATATTCTTTAACTTGAAGAATGTGCGCTGTGTGAAGTCAAAAATCTGACAGGATGGAATCACCTGTCTGTATCTGTTCATGTTTTATCAGGACAGGAGCACAGCGCATCAACCGGAGGACCGTTTCACCGGCAGGATTTCTTCGATCCTGACAACGAGTTTGACATCTGTCGGTCTCCTCTGAGCCGGGGTGTTTGGCTACTCTTGACGGGCAGGAGCTCTCCTGTCCTATGTCCCTTAGGAGCACCGGCGACCGGACCGGACCGGATCCAGTGCTCCTTCCTCTTACTACACGTCTATGGATCGGCTGAGGCGGGAGGAAGGGGGAATAAGAAGAGACACAAAGCTTGACCATATGATTTTCCGATTGATTACTGCTGTCGGCAAAAACAATTTAGCTATTAAAATATTAGAAAATTCAAACACTATAAGGTCTAAGATAGTCCACGTCAATTTTATTTTATGACTGTCTACTCATCATTTGATTAATCATTAAACGAATCGAATGACTTACCACGAAACTGAAGTCTGATTTCCCTGCGTTCGATCGAACGGAAACGGGCATTATCCGGCACCTTTTCCATGCATTCGGTACGCATCTGCACCGTTCCGGTTGAGTCACTACGAGGCCAGCTTGCCCTTACTGTTTCATTTTGCGTTTCTGCCTTGATCTGTAATTTGCCAAGTGGGTCCTATTGTCGTGCGTAATCACGACGACAGTCCCCGTAATCATCATTAAGCTAAGATAATATATCATTTTTATCATGTTTGACTTTGATAAACATTTACTAACAAAAAAAGGGCATTATTGTTTTCCCATTTTATGGACTAAAGGGATATTCGTCTTTTTATTTATTTATTTATGATGGAATTATTTATTGAAGTCCATTTATAATTAGTGATGCCGTTTAGAATTCCCCCTTGTTTTTGTTTTTACCTTTTATGATGTCGCAGTCGCGCTGTAATTGTTGTAATCCCACGCGCATAGGTCCACGTGGAGTTGGTTCATTGCGTAATTCGTGACGATTTGGACCTTCATCTGACACAATATTTACGATTGGCCCATTACCAAGCACCTGCTCTTCTTTAAATTTTATTATCTTGCACAAAATTATTTTGTCTGGGCTGGTGTTTTATTGATTTGATTGTGATGTTAATTAATCAAACCCGAAGCATGCATCTTTATATATATATATATATATATATATTAATGGTATTCAACAAGCAATAAAAAATATATATTATATAACTTAAAATTTAATATTAATTTCAGATTTATTATATATTATCACGCTGATCCAACCTATCCTTCTCACTTTCAAACATAAATGTTTATTTGTATATATTTATATATATATATATATATATATGAGATCACAACTTTGTTATTTCCTTAGGAAAGTATCATCCTAACTGAAAATCCCGATCATGGCCCCCTCCTGCCGGTCGGTGGCACTTCCGGGGATGCGTATCGATTCGAGAATCATCGATGATATGTTTCAAAACAATGTCAGCACACATTACAACAAGAAAGAGTCTGATTTGCTCTCTTATGATTTCTCAGTGGTGATAAAAGAATTGAGGCGTTTTCTCCACAGGTCTTCAACCAAAAGCTACCAATAAATAAAATTCCTACTCAGTTCTAAAAAAAGAGTTTAGAATCAGTCTACCAGGGCAAAAATTCCGACGTACATGTCAAAGTTCCAACATCTGACTCAGAGAAACCGCAAGGGCTGCTGGCATTAATTCGAGAAACCCCCTCGAAGCTTCTTGGACCGACCACCGTTACTTGAGCAGCATAGCGTTTGTTAAGAAGCCCCATTTGGCACGGCCGCAGCTTGTTGATTGGGCACTGCAATGTCTCCATTTCCATACCCACCATAGCCCTGCCCTCCATGGTAAGAGCCGTTCCACTGGTGGTTGAAATTGTCACTTCTCCACTGCAAAATATCAAAGAAAGTGAAAGATCACCAGCAGTTTAATTGTAGGAGGCCTGAATCAGATGCTAGAACCAGTAGATTACAGAGTAAAAGTTGGTCTAAATGTATGAGGATTACGAGGAGTAAGTTGCTCCAACTTTTTGTTTTCATTCTTTAGAAAAAGGGAAAGGAAGGCAAGGCTGGTCGTATTTATGCTTTTACATCTTGTCTTGCCCCAAGAAATTACTTGGAAACTTGCTTCCGCTCTATTGAAAACTGAAAAAAAAACAAAAACAAAAACAAAAACCTTTCCATGACCAAGAGACAGCATTATCCATAGCTCTTCTTGAAGGAAAAAAAGGGGCTAGGAAAATCCCAGCCATTAAACAAGAGCTCATACTCAAAACTATGCAAGGTACCTGCTTGTTTGCGGGATTACGACCCCAAGACAATCGAACAGACTGCTTCCCAATAACCGCCCCATTCAGCTCCTGAATTGCATCCTCAGCACTTTTCCTACAAAAGAAGCTGGGCAATGTCATATAAGTGACCACAAGACAAGACCACAGACGAGTAATGTTAGCTCCTGTCTCCCCATATTTATTGTCAAGTTGCTAAGTTTCCATAATGAAATTTGCATTTGTCCAGCTCCAGTTAACCACTTAACATACAACAAACCAGTTGGTCGTAGTGCCCCTATTTCTAATCTGACACAACTTCAATTGTATAGATTCAAAACAAAACTTGTCACCTGTTGGCAAACTGCACAAAGCCGCATCCTTTTCCAACTGGTATCTTCACGGAGACCACATCACCAAACTGAGAAAAGGGCTTCCTGAGATCTTCATCCGTCACATCTGAGTCAAGTCCTCCCACAAAGATCTAGAGTAGAACGTAAATTTGAGGAGATCTTACATTATGCGGTTGATAAAGGTGGATGTCAATAAAACAAGCAGAGCACTCACATTAGTGTTACTCGAGTTGTTGTATGACTGGGAATCATGTGTGGCAGCCCCATTTGACTGATGTCCATGTCCACCAGCCAAAACCAAAGCTACACGAAAACATAAATTGGCACAGAGTATATCAAGAACATGAACAGAATATCACAGTTCCTTCAGATTGATATTTCAAGTGAATCCACCGCTATAGTATGCAAATTGCTAAAGAATGAGGAGAGAAAAATAACACTAGAAATACGTTGGCTGCAATATTTGATGCATGAAGAACCTCAACAATGTCTATATAATCCCGATGCAAAGAACAGCATGCCCACTAAATAGTGGTACAAACAGCCAGAAAGCATGAAACAATCATAGAGAAGTTAGACAAATTATTTGTTTATTCACAGACTTGGATGCGTGCATGTTTAGTAGCTTTCTTTTGTACAAAGTTCATGCAGTCATGAGAATAAATACAGCGATTGCATTGTCAACATAGCAACCATCAAAAGAGATCAATGATCTCACTTTTCTTTTCTTCAGCTTAAGTGCTGATAACCAGATACAGTTATAAGTATAAGGACTTCACGTGGAACTCATACGGGATTTATACCTTCAAAAGCACATGACAATAGTCAAAGTTATTATACATACCAACTACACACATAGATTTTTACGAGCTAGTAACACAAGCAAACTAAAGGGAAGAGAAAGAAAGGCAGCCATAACTTAAGGAACAAAAGAAAGATGGAAGTGAAATATTCTCTTGCTCTCTCCTGTCCTCCCACTCACAATATATATATATATATATATATATAATATCAAAAGAGTACACCTGATCAGTTATTGAAGTCAAATGAGAAGAATATCAGTTAAAAAATGCAGTTGGTAGAAGGCACATAATATAGCATCTAAATTATACCAAGTGATAAGTTCATGAGTCGTTTTGCCATACTAAATTTGAATTTATAAGCCAAAGCAAACATTAATATTAATAAATTATTTCTAGTTGAGATGATAATAATCTACTTCACAGATTTTGGGGAAGTTATCAATATACTATTTCGCACAGAAGAATGGAAAGTGAATTTGCAGCTCCATAATGTTATAACCAGTATGATGTTCCACACAATTCTCACAATATTGTATTTTGTGAAATGCATTACATTTTATTGAATATCAAAGGGATACTTTATGGCATTTTAGTATATACATTGAGAGGAGTACTGCTGATTATGTCCACCTGATGCTTTCTTAGGGGTAGCAACCCCAATGCGCATGGGCCTGCTTGAGCAATAGACACCATTCATCTCGGTCATAGCCTTTGACCTCTCAGTTTCATCACCAAATCGGACAAAACCATAGCCTTTTGAATGGCCAGTGTTTGAATCAATAACGACCTTTGCTCCTTTGACAGAAGGATATCTACCAGCAAAGGTCTCTTGTAGCAATACATCTGTCACATCTGCAGCCAAATCCCCAACAAATATAGATAGATCACAACCATTTTCTGATTGTCTATTGCCTGAACTGAAGGCTGCCCAGTTCAAATGGAAGGGCTGGTCTGTATTTGGCATGATTGCAGTGCTATAACTTTGCAGGACCTTCTCAGCAGTAGAATGGGAGTAAAACTCAACAAAGCCATAACCTTCTGATAGACCAGTTTGCTTGTTTCGTATAACTTTTACATTCAAGACCTGCATAAGCATAGGCGTAAGAATTGAAATAGTACTAGCAGCAGCAGAAGCATTAAGTTTAACGTACAAATAATATGGTGTATAACTTTTCTTTTAAAATGTAATGCATCAGCAAAAGATCAAAATGAAAAGGTTCCTACATCAATATATTTCCACAGAAAACAATACTCCAAGTATTGAGACATCACAGGGAAATGCAGAATGAGAGAAGAGAACACAAAATTTTGCGCTTGGGTTGTTCATAATGTGGTGTATTTGATTCCCCTTACATGTGTAACCTTGGTGAGGCTAACCCGACATGTATATGTATATAATCTCACCACAGGCATGGAGTAACTCATTGTCAAAAAGAAAAGATAAAAATATTGACCGCTGAAGAGGAATATCTTTTACTACTGCATAACTGAATACAGATACCAGGTAATATCGCAGGTTGGTCATTAGGGGCTCAATAAATGGCTTTTAGAATGCCAGTAAGAGCTGTATCCTCGCGGATCTAGTTAAACTCAAATCAGTTAAGTACAACTCGAAACAGAACCTATAGAACACTATCGTTCATAAACAACTAAGTGGTGATGCTAAAAGCAGAGTCCCACAAAAACCACACCTTACAGATTCTACACATGTATATATTCGAGATACAGAGCGCAGCTACTTTAAACGTTTCAATCTCATAAGACATAAAGGGGGGACAACTTGAGATAGGTCATTCTACTTTGAAAAAACTATACGAGCCATCCATCTAAGAAGGAAGCAGAGTTGAATTTGATGAGATCAGAGCAGAGCGGTGTGAAAGCAAACCTCGCCGGTGTGAGTGAAGCAGGTGTGAAGGTAAGTCTCGTCCATCCAGTGATGCAAGTCGCCGACCCAAATAGTCCTGGCCTCATCGTTACCGCTACTATTGCTACCGCCGCTGGATCCGTTCTGCTGCGGCTGCCTGTGGTGGTGGGGAGGCTGGCGGTGATAGCTCTGCTGGTGGTGGTGGTGGTGATGGGGAAACTGCTGGTAATGGTGGTAAGTCAGGTAGTGATGCTGAGGGTACATCAAGAGCTGTTGCGGCATCATCGCCATGGCCGCCGGCGAGTACTGCATGCCGCCCACCCACTGCGGCTGAAAGGCCACCCATTGCGCCTGCTGCGGCTGCTGGGCCTGGGGCTCTGTGTTGGGATCGCCGCCGCCGTTGCTCGAAGGCATACTCTCTCCTCTCTCTCCAGGAATACGCGTAAAATCAGAAAGAGTGTGGGAGAAAGGCAGAGGGGTTAGTGTGAAGGTTAGGTTTTTAATAATAAAATCATCATCGTCGAGTCTTCTTCTTCTTCTTCTTCTTCTTCTCCTTCTCCCACTCCTGTTCTTCAACTCTGCCTGCGGTCAATGAGCTGCGCGTGCCGCCTCAAGTGGGCCGTTCTGCTGACCTGTACGGTCCAGGTCGGCCGGCCCGCTTCTCTACGTGTTTCTCATAATTAAGGTCAACCAAGTTTATACTCCAATTCAGATGATCTACACACGTACAAAAAATAAATTTGAACTTCCATAATCTTTTTGAGCCTTAAAGTTTTTTTACAGAAATAATAATAATAATAATAATAATGCATCATAAATAAATTTAAGACTATATTTTATATTATGTTAGGATTTAAATAATTGTAATTTCCTATATCAATAACTTTTTTTAGAAAAATAATTNACTAAGAGATTATGAATTCAATCATTATTATAAGAGTTATGGTTCGTCTATCTCCTCTCCACTTCTACTATTTCATTCTAAATTCACGAAACCTTTCATAAAATTTTAAAAAATATAAATTCTTTTTCTTAATATAATATTTTTTTATGAATTCCTTAAAATATAATTCCACCATATTATACAAATTATTTTTTAAGTGAAATAGTCTGATACAAACCATTAAATTTTTACTAATATTGTTAATTATACCTAATGTGACAATATAATATGGCACTAACTCAATCACATATAAAATAATTTGAGAATGTGATACTTATAGTATTTTAAAATTATATTAAAAAAATACAAGACTAAAAAAAAAAAGGTGGAAACCGAAAAGAAGCTGG
>CXYZ01007734.1:1774366-1796099 GCA_900006705.1 Sonneratia caseolaris
ATTTTAAAATTTTTATACTAAAATATTCTCTTAATAAAATATTTTATATCAACTATCAAAATTTTCAAGCAAAGAAAGAAAGGCACGATGATTTTCAGCATTAACTTTATAAATATATATTTACACATATATATATCCCATAATTTGTGTTAAAAAAACTCACAGTATTAATATATTTGTTTAATATGTATAAATTAAATAGGTATATAATTAATATATTTAATACTATAATAATAAAATTTCAGTCAATATGAGTATAATAATAAGATTATCACAATAAAATACACTAAATAAATATTAACCCACTTTATATGATAAATTAAGTTAATAATACATATACTACAATTACGTGAGAACATACGTAACCTACCTGTGCGCACTTTTGCCAATGGGACCACTGTCCCGTGGGCAGGTGCATCTTAGCGTAAAACTGTAAAGTTAATTCTGGGACGGAACGGAACACACCGTACCAGTTCGGACAGCGCGGAGGTTGGTGTTCACTTTTAGGTAGGCAAGATCCACGACGACGGAGGAGTTTTCGTCGTTCGGTTGGCTGACCCATGTAAAACTAGTCTCCAGTGACCAAACATCATCTCTTCGCTATCGACCGACGGTGGTAATGGTACAACCACTTGAGGGAAAAAAATAATTAATTAATTAGCTAGTTGCGGCCTGGAGAGTCCAATGCAGTTTACTTGCATACATGACAATTTGAGCTGCGATCGATAAGCAAGATTAGCCCACGAGCGTATTAAGTGATAAATTACGTTGTACTTTTATTACTATTATTTATTTTTTTATAAATATATTATGTTTTTATTATCATTAAAAGATATAAATCAATTAAAATAATCCATCCGGATTGGACGGAGGAGCAAGCCCAAGATTTGGATTGATCTCCCAAATAATTTATCATTTTTTACATTTGACTTTGTCTGACAGCAGAAAAATAAAAATTTTTCGGTTTGACAAAATGATATATGAAAGGAATGTTGACAGGCACTGCTCTGTTATTTTAATCGTTATTAATTAGCATTAATTATAATCAAGAATGCCAAATACGACTTTTGAGTTTTGTCCGCACAAATAGGAAGAACAAAACCTAAAGAGTAAGCTTGTAAAAAAAAAAAAGTACAATACGAAAAAGCTGTCTCAGGTGAGATTTTAGGCCGTAAGTGTGACAAGTATATAAAAATATATAATAAAAAGAGAATTTCGGAATATTTTTTATATGTAATTATTTTAATATTTTTAAATTAATTAATAAATTATATCGTATAAAAATTTATTATAAAATATTAAATTCTTTAGATTTATTTTTAAAAAATAATTTTATTTGATTCAATTGCTCCGAAAGATTTATATTTGTAGCGAGACTATTGGACCGACATGACTAAAAAAAATATAATTATACCGTGCTGGCGTGCATTGACAAGCAATGCTACTAAATGTTCAACTCTTGTTGAGGAATTGGCAAGAGGAACAAGGATTGGTGTACGTACGCCTTCGACATTCCTGTTTTCTAGGTAATCTTTGACCGGCTACCCCCTGGACGTATCATAATTCCCTCTGGACTTCTCCTATGCAACCAACAACTCTTCTGACTCCTATATTTTTATTATTTTCCTTTTTTTTATTATATGAGAAAAATTTATAATTAAGAAAATTTTACTGTCGGAAGGAAAATAAATTCGATTTGGTTATAATAGATCCGTCACCGCTTATTAGACTTCGGATCGTTCGTCCAGATAAATCAATGAACATGATCAGGATGACTAATGCGGGCGCATATTTATTGTACTTGGACATGCGGCTTGTCTTACCTACCACGGCTCCACGTGGTGGCTGGTGGAGATGCACCTGTTGAGTACCTCACAGACGGGAACGCGGCCGCGGTGTGATCGCATTGCACAGACTAAAAAATGGTCGGTCGTTGTTAGTTTTAGTCCCTTCAGCATGGAAAATATGATATTTAAGACTACCATTAGTCATGCTTAATGGAAAATTGCATTAAAAAAAATGTGTAAGTCCCTTCCTTTCTATAAATGAGATATAAAAGAGTTTTAAAACACCATATTTGATCTTATATGTTCGAGTTTATCACATCATTGAGTATGAGCTATCACTTATAGCTAAAACCCGGTTGACATGCACAAACCGTCGTCCATTAGTGCCAGTCCGACAAATGCATAGCATCGCATTGATACGGTGTCACATATCATTAACTTAGCATCATGCCATCAAGTGAGAACAATAATTGCTACGTCTTCTTACTCTTACAAGGTCCACATAAAAAGTTGTCATATCATCACATACCAACTACATTACCACAGGTACGGCGGAGAGTGATGGATATAAACTAATTATATTATATAATTAAATAAATATTATTAAATATAATATTTTAAAATTTTATATAATAATCAAAATATTATATATTTAATTTTTATTTCAAACCAGTTATTTTATTTATATTTTATTATAAATTTATGGATTTAATATATAATATATAATGAGAAAATAAACTTTTTCGCCGGGTCAAAATTCTTTCTTTCATCCAAAAATTAAATTTCACCGGAAAAAAAGAACCCTCTCTATTAAGAGTTTTTTAATTCATGCCGATGGAATCCTTATTTAATAGAAATGAAAATGGAATAATTATAGAGAATTCAAGGGGAAGAAAAAAATACAATCAACCGAATGGAAAACGAAGAGGGTGGCCCGTCACTTTCCGATCCCTTTCTTCTGCTCCCTTCTAATTGTTTCTCATACGGGATGGGATGAAACCTTCTCAGTGATTTTATATATATATATATGTATATACAAGCACGGTTTTCCTCCACAGAGTGAAGACATCAACATATCGACACCGGGGTAGACATTGATGGATTCCAACCACAACGTCAAGCTGGCTCACGACTTCCCTCCCTTCCTCAAAATACACAAGGACGGCCGGCCCGAAAGGTACCAGATGTTCGGCGACATCCATTTTGTGCCTCCGGGCCAGGACCAGGGCACCGGCGTCCACACCAAGGATATACTCGTCCCTGCTCTGCCTGGGGTCACGGCCCGTATCTTCCTCCCCCGCGGGTTATCCGACGGCCCTGATCATCAAAAGCTTCCCCTACTGGTGCACTACCATGGCGGAGGCTTCTGCGACGGTTCACCGCAGGACTCGTCCACGCATAACTACCTGACCGCCCTGGTTGCGGAGGCCCGCATCGTTGCTATCTCGATTGGGTACAGGTTGGCCCCGGAGACTCCTCTCCCTGCTGCCTACGAGGACTCACTGAAGGCGCTTGTGTGGCTCATCGGTGGTACGGAGCCTGACCCGTGGGTGAGCAGGTACGCGGATCTCGGGCGGATCTTTCTCGCGGGTGACAGCGCCGGGGCGAACATCGCGCACTATGTGGCCGTCCAGGCCGGCGTCTCAAGGTTGACGGTAAGGATTCTTGTCCCGTAGCTTTATCATTTTTCGTTTTATATTCATTCAAAATGTCCTATCCATGATTCCTTTTTTTTGGGGGGGTGTAAATTCTCCCCGGACATGTTTCTTTACTCTTAGCAATTCATCTACTTTCCCGTGATCAACCACATTGTTATACCAAACAGGAAGAAACTGGTGCCAAAATAATCGGGTTGCTCATGATGCACCCCTTCTTCGGCAACGAGGACGCTTTCCAGAATCAGCTCTACTTCTACCTATACCCTACCAGCCCTGGGTACGAGAAGGACCCCATAGTGAACCCGTCGGTCGACCCGGACCTCTACCAGATGGCTGTGGAAAGGGTCCTTATCTGCGTCGGCGAGAAAGACTGGATAAGAGACCGGGGACTGACCTACTACGAGACGCTGTCTAGGAGCAAGTGGAGCGGGACGGTGGAGCTCGAGGAGAACAAGGAAGAAGACCATTGCTTCCATCTGTTCAAACGAAACGAGAACACTAAGCTGCTGATGAAGAGGTTGGCCGAGTTTGTCAACCGACCATGATGCCACCGGATCTGCTGGACCGAGTCGAGATGAAGTCGCGAGGGGGGTGGGGGAGGTTATGAAATCACGAGTTGGGAGTCTGATAAGGGCCGTGTCTCTTCGATGTCCATCTGAGCTACTGCCCCATACAGATGGGGCGGGGCTGCTTCTACTGGCTGCATCAGTGTTTTATCTTCCATGCTGAATTTATTTATGTAACACATTTGATGGTTCTGCAAAGAAGTATCCTCTTGCGTCTGTTGAGCTACTGTTAATGGGTCAGGGACTAATGCTCCCGTACCAGACTAAGCAATCCCATGCCAAGTCTCCGAGTATCCACCGTCCGATTAAATCAACGGTTCTCGATCCATCCATCTCACTAATCCCCAATCCCCCCCCAATCTAATGAATCCGGCCGTTCTCAGGCCTTAATTCTCCCGCCCCACCACTCTCCCACTCCGCTTCCTTTCTCTCGGACACGGAGAGACGACAGCGATGGCGGATTCTTCTGGGGCTCGGGAATGCAAGAGGACTTCTGTAGCAGGAGACGCTTCTTCTTCTCATTCTTCCAGCTCAAGTTCGTCTTCTAAGAGAAGGAAACCCAGCTCTCCACTAGGAGGAGGAGGAGGAGGCTTTCCTGACTCGGAGCTCGCGGGCTGTGCCTTGTTCACTGGCTTCGCAGAGGAGGTGAAGGAGGAATTTCGGTCCTCCGCCGCTTCTTTCCTCGGCGAGCTGACACGGTTCAGCTTCGCCCCCTATCTTCCTGCATTGTCAGCTTCTCACTCGGTCTTCGACTCTGGTGAAGCCGTGGAAGAGAGATTCATAGTCGGAGATCGACTGGTAAGCTTTGAAACGAAGACGGCAGGTTGAAGTAGAAGTGATGGTTTGTTAGCTCCTTTTGTTCATTAATGTTTCTGTTCCTCGCTAATTAAACAGTCGCCGCTGCGTCTCAGTTGCGAAAATGAAATGGGATATTCCGAGTGAGGGGCTTAGTATTCTCTCTCGGAAAGCGTAATTCATTCCATGCTTTAGTGTCTATTCTCACTTACCGTTTCAATTCTCCGTCAAATTTGGCTCTCCGAGCAGTTCGTTTTCCGTTCACTACACTGCTTCGCCGGCGGCATTTTCATGGCGATCAAACGCGAGCTTCGAATTTTGATTACCTAAGTCTTTTGAATTTACTGCAGCTCTTCCATCGACATTGTCGTCTCAATCTCACTTATTACTTGCATAATCCCGGCTACATGAGATTTCGAATTTGCCCTGCAGGAGAAGAGTTTGGAAATGGAAACCTCTTCGTGCGGCAGTTTCAGGTTGATAAAACATTTATTCTTGCAAAACACATTACTGCTCTTAAAAGGTTTTTTCCGGCTTTGATCCTGATCCGTCGTTCACACGCTTACTGCAGCAGAGAAGCCACTCCGTCCAGTGAGCTCTGTCACGACTGCGAGAAGAATACCAAGAAAATGGAGCTTCAGCAGTTCCCGGCGAAGAAGCAAGGAACACAAGAGCTGGCGGCTGGAAGGAACATGCCACTGCTGGCGGAGATCGAGGAGTTCTTTTCCGCGGCAGAGAAGTACGAGCAAAAGCGATTCACGGAGAAGTGAGTGTCATTGTTATTGTGTACTAAATCGGCACAGTTCACACAGAGAGAGGGAGGGAGGGAGGGAGGGTGAGAACCCTAACTAAACAACTCTTCCGGTGCAAAATTTTCATTTTGCAGGTATAACTACGACTTCGCCAGGGACGTGCCCCGCCAGGGCCGGTACCAGTGGGTGGGTTTGAAACCCTGAGAGAGAGAGAGAGAGAGAGACAGACTGACAGACTCAGAGAGTACAGGTGGAAGAGAAAGAGATGATGATGACGTGTACATTGAGCTTCGTTTGAAGAAGAAAACGAAGAAGAAGAAGAAGAAGAAGAAGATGCTCTTCCCCTTCAGTCGCTAACTCCTGAAAATAGTACGTATCCAGAAATCATCTTCCCTTTCAGGAGCTTTTAAGTAGCAAAGTGCAAACTTTTCACAAAACTAACCACAAAAGGGGAAAACGAAAAATAGAAGGAGAGAGAGAGAGAGAGAGAGAGAGAGAGACAGAGACAGAGACAGAGACAGAGAACAAAATCCTACTCGGGTGCAACCTTAGGAAGTATTTTTCCATGGGTAATGCGCATGCTCTGCTTGAAATCTTGAACGTGATGCAGATATATGTTCGTCTATCGATCAGGTTACATGTGTCTGAGGATAAACCAACTGAAATGTCGAATCAGAATGACTAATTAAGTTTACAAATTTCTTTTTCTTACTATTGGTGGGGTTGGTGGGGGAAGTGCTCTCGGAAAAGCGTTCGCGTATGTACACTACGTTTTTCTTTTCTTTTCTTTTTCTTTTTTCTTTGAACTTTGAATATCATGGTGATGGTGGATTTCGATCATCATTGTGCACAGCGCGTCGCAGAGGACGCGCCTAGATTTCTGGACGGTAGACAAACCTTCTTGATCCGTTCAATAACTTAAGCATCACGCCGGTCGCTGACAGAACAGATTGACAACTTTATCAGAAAACTTTATTTGATAATCGAAAATTGATCCCCCTGTACAGTGGCAGGGAAGGTGCGATTGAGCGACCGGATGTTCCAGTGATAGGTTGGAGATTAGTTGGCATTGACTCCTAAATCAGGTAATCCGGATCCGGAAGTTCCTTCGTACCTACAATCGCTCGGTGAGAATGTTGCTTATTAATAAAGAGTATGTCCCTCGTTCTTGATTTTGATGCTCTCCCTATTTTATTGTGAAAACAATGCCCGGCGATTCGTTCACTTCAGAGGTCACTAACACGAATCGAGTGCTCCCCCAATTTAATTTTTTTAAAAAAATAATGGATAAATGGCATGATGCATGGAATGCGATCTGTTGGGCCTGTTGTGAACAACATGAGCCCGCCATGCTCCATCTTCTGCCTGACTCTGGCTCCATAAGCACAATATGATGGACAACTATCGTCTTTTAATTACTATTTTTTTGTCCCTTTGGAGCCTGAGTATGGCATCGAATCTGGGATTGAGCATTCCTTGGGGGTGATCGATGTTCTTGGTCATCCGGGCACCTAGCCGAATTTGCTTGAATACACTGAGGAAAAAAGCTTACCCGTCGAGGCGACACTGGAGAGGTTTGGGATTGCTGTGAAGAGTCACGTCAGAATTTCACCGGAGCGTGACAGCACAAAAAAAGCCGAGCTTTGTTACTCTGTATCGATCGTGACCTCTTTGGCTGCCGGTAATTTAATTACTTCGCCCGGGGCAAGAGCCCATCCTGACCAGCGACCCGAATCTGGTGGTATTCTTCAACGAATGCACGTGATCGACAGATCCAGCAGAGGAAGCTGGCTCACTAACTAATTAGATGTTAAGGTATGAGTCATCATGTTCATGAACTCGTTCATGTCGACCGCCCCATCCCCATCGGTGTCCACGGCCGTCACCATTCTCCGGCAGTCCTCGAGGCTGCACCGCTCCCCGAGGCTCCTCAGCACCTGCAAGACCTCCTCAGCAGTAATCTTCCCGTCACCGTTGAGATCGAAAGTAGTGAAGGCGCTCTGGATATCGCGGGCCCTTATCCCTCCTCCGTGCCTGTGGGCCTCGACGAACTCCTTGAAGTCGATGAACCCATCACCGTCCAGATCGGCGACCCGGAAAATTCGGGGGACTTCCTCGACGGCGGCCTCCTTGCCGAGAGCTCGGAGAACGGCCTTGTACTCCTGCTGAGAGATCTTGCCATCCCTGTTGGAGTCGAACTTGTCGAACACCTTCTTCAGCTCCTCCACGTTGGGCTGGTACGCGTGGAGGCACGAGTTTTGCCTACTCCGTGAGGACGAGAAGAGCCTCGACGGCTTCCGTAAGATCTTCCTCCTCGAGAGACTGTACTGAAGATCGAGCCGCCTGAAACTCGACATCTCTTCTGGAATCCTGTGCCGGCAGCGAAATTCGATGAAAAGCCAACTTGTGCTGAAGATACACTTGACGAGGAAGCATCACGCTGGTCATCTTTTATAGCCTCAAAAGCGTGTGCTCGTGTTGCTCTGATGCGGAGGTCGAAGAAGACAATCAAACCAAGGCTGCCCAAAAGCCGCTTCTAGGCCAACTGGGAGCTGGTAGAACGATAAGGAGCCGATTCGAAAATCACAGGCGAGGACAAGCAAAGAATCGAAGTCTGGGGTCCACAGCAGAGAACGTACGCAAAGAATGCATCTATTCTCCCTTGCAAGAACAATGTACCTTTTCCTATGGAGATGTGGCCCTCTGGACTCTCTTTCAACACAGTGCGGAAATTAAGGAGGCTAAATCTGCAGCGGAAAGTAATGGACAAGTTGCGTTGCTTGATAAATACAACTCAAACGTGGAGTAGAAGGTATTGGTTACAAGCCATCAAATGTGGCCATCGAAAGTTCATAACCAACCGAGCAATTGCAGCAGATTCCCACGCCATTCTATCATACGGGGAGCATAACCAGATCAGACAGCAGACCCAAGAAAATTCTACCATTTTCATACCGGAAGTATAAGACTCGGTTTTTTCCGTGGACAAACTTGACGATCACAGGGAAGGTGCCGCTCATCGATCTCCAGGGGCGGAGTATTTCCGGTGGAAACAACTGCCCTAGTGCCCTCCCGTTGATCAGGTAGCCTGGAGTTCTCTGTTAAGCCAGCCTCTCGTAGAGGCATTTTTCCTGCTAGAGCCCCTTCCATAGTGCACTTCCGAATGTGGTCTTCTTTTTCACTCAAACGCATAACGCAGTGATGCGGCATAGGTCGGGCCTAATTTGAAGGCCCGATTGGATCACCCGAAGGACCTCGGGTGACCGGTTTAGCCAGAAGGTCAAGGAAACCGATTTTAGAGCAGAGGATGCCCCACGCACCCACCCACCCCCATTTTCTAGTTCTTCTCAGCATTTCTCGGAACCACCAAGTCGAATCTCTATCCATTTCGCAACTCTCTTTCTCCCGGCCTTCACGCCCCCACCCCATATGAAAACTATATATTGAACAAACAGTTCACATGCCCAAATTAGTCAAACGATCTAATATAGAACAATATTAGCTACCCCTTTTGTTAATCAAATTTGTTTTTTTTTCCCTTTCCTTTATTTAAAAAGGGGTAATTTACAAATAATTAGTTATTATTTTTGCTGCTTTTCAAATTGGTGGGGGCAATAATTGGTTGCTCACCGACCAGAGAGGTAACCCACCTGGGCCGCCTCAGCAGTACAGTCAATAAGTAGTCCATCGAATAGAGCTTCCCATTTTAGGCACATGTTAAGCGTGGCGGTGGCATCACGTGCTCGATAGGATCCAATTAAAGAATTGCCCGCCGTACTACTAGCCATTCCGATAGCATCCCACCCGGCAGGGCCAGCATTTGTCCCTTTCTCACTCCTTTTCTTCAGGCGGGGCTCATCCACAACCCCCACCCCCCCAACATCCGTCCGCCCCCCTTTCAGTGATATGCATCCCAAACAGGAGAACCCCTTGACTTGTCCGAAATTCATGCCAGCTGAGCAAGGCCTACCGATATCATAAGGGTGTGGTAATATCGTTTATTTTCGATATGATAAAATATTTATATACTTCTTTCGTATCCTTTTAAATCTTACTATTCAATTTGCAGAAGCTGGGCATGAGATCGGTTAATTAAAGAGTTACCTGTTCATGCAATAATTCTGGTTATTCACTCCTCGGATTTCATAAACCACAAAAGCACCAATTTTATTCAAGACAACAGATGACACTTCCGATTCATCGACTCAATTCGTAGAATCGGACGAGTCCCCTACAACGTCCATCAGTCTCATCATCTCCCGCATCGAATCGTCCCCGAGAAATTCCCAGAAATTGTCGCTGTCCCCCCCCAGATTCCCCTGCTCCGCCAGCAGCTCTGCGGACTGCTCCATGTTCATCTCCGACCTCTCAGGCAGCTCCGCCTGGTCTGCCTGCAGTGGGGATGTGTAGTCCGCGAATGGGAAGTTCAACTTGGCCCGGGCACCTCGGAACTCAATGGCGGCCCTATCATACGCCCTGGCCGCCTCCTCCGCCGTCTCAAAGGTGCCCAGCCACACTCGGGCAGCCCGCTTAGGGTCTCTTATCTCGGCCGCCCACTTCCCCCACGGACGCTGCCTCACGCCCCTGTAGTGGAGCTTTTTCTGCATCGGCTTGCTCTGCCAACTGCTAGCGCTCTGGTTCTGCCTCTCGTCCTTGTCTTCGGCACCGTTCAGCCCGAAGAAGCTGCACCCAAGGCAACCGTCGATCCTGCAGTGGTGGCACGTGTCCGGTGGGGGCAGCTCGCTCGTTGCTGCACTGGAGGAGGAGCAGGAGGAGGGGGAGGGGGAGACAACGTTTGGGAGGGCGGCCACCATGACAGAGTGCTCGTAGTCGCTGGTGAGGTGGGGACGCAAGCGAGACTCGCCGGAGTGAGGACGCGCTTGGGCGGCGGCGAGCTTGGGTCGCTTGTGCATGGTCGCCCTTTGCCAATCAGTGGATCCCCGTTTCCCCGAAGCTGCAGGGCTCCGCGTTCTGACACGGAGGGATGAGGAGGGAAGGACAGGGTCAGTGTCAGCGGGGGCTATTTAAACGGTTGCGCTGCCGACGTGGCGTCCCATCTCGAAATGTACACACAATTAACACGCGGGTTTGAGGATATGGAAGATAATTAAACGCACGTGGCTGGAAAAAAAAAAAGGATTAACCAGGTGATGACGTCAGAGACATGCCCTGGTGTTAGTCAAAGGAGCTGAAGTGACACTGACATTCATAACAGGAAAATCGAAAGAAAATAATGGGCAGGCTCGACTGGCCCGGAAGCTCCGCGCGCGCGCGCACACACATATATATATATATATTTATTTAAGAATTTAATCAGTAGTTTACTGTAAATATTATTGTAGCACATTTTTATTATTACATGGTCGGTCCAATAATTAAATTATAAAATAATTTATAAATATAAGTATTTTATAAAAATTAAAATTTTATTTTTTATTTTAATATAATAATATCATTTTAATAAGTAATTTCAATAATTTTCTTCGTACATGCGAGCTTTTCTTACCATAAGAAGGTTCAGTTATTATTTGAAAATAGTTTTAAAATTATTTTTAAAAATTTACCTAGGTAAGATTTTAACCCGAAAAGACATAGTCAAGGTCTTCAACTTTTCGTATTTAAGGTAGTAACATCAGGTGGACGGTGCGAATCCTGGAAGAGAGAGAGAGAGAGAGAGAGAGAGTCAGCCGACATCGTCTCGCGGAGACGAAACGGTAAAACTCTCATGTGGGTGGACTGACTGACCGACAAGACATCAATCATGTGGTGGGCCCGAAAGCCAACCCATACAAATGGGTAATGTGCTAGAGGGCCCACATTGATCCCGTGGCCCAATAGCTCTTAAGGTTGAGGGAGCTGTCTGATGTACATACACATCGTCTCTCTCTCTCTCCCTCCCTCTCCTAGTCAGTGTTTAGAGGCTCTTTATAATTAAGTACTGTATTATATTAAATAAAATTTATTATTGCCATAAAATTACAACCAAGAAATGACCTCGTAATAATTAATTGCCATAAATCAACACGCATTTAATTTATATTTAACATTTTTTTCCATTGCAATAATATCCGAAGGAGGCAGGAAGACAATGCCACGTCACGTGCTGATGAAATTCAGCTTCCATATGTAGAGGAAAATGGACATGAACTCTAAATCAGACTCTCCTTGATTGCCATGAAATCCCTGAGACGTGACCGTCGTCACCCGTCGTCGTCGTGGTCTTCTCCTTCCCCTTCCTCTGGCTGGGAACTGACAAAGGAAAATGCTGATGAGGGCTTTGGTCAAGAGAGCTTCATTGCGTGGAGGCTTGGCAAGCTGGTGGCAATGGAATTCGATCTCAGCCCTGCAGAGGAGGGAACTGTGCCTTGGCGTGCTTCCCGATGGCGTGGACCGACAGTCCGAGGCCTGCGCTCGTAATTCCGAGGCCATGGGCTCCATCATCTCCCAGCTCCAATCCCGCACCCTCAAGGTCTCTCCTCTCTTATTACTCCCTCCTAATGTTTGCGGTGCCAGGGCGTGTGCCTGTTGGATTCAGACAGGGAGCCAGTTTCATCGTACTCGATTGGCATTGTCATGAGATGCCTTCTTGATTCCTGTTTTCATGTCGAATTTCTGATGGACGGATGTATAGAGTGAAGTGTCGGAAACGGGGGGGCGCTGACTGGTGGCTTTTCTTGGGCTTGTTTAAGGTATTAGGAGGAGGAGGAGCGGAGGCTGTGAAGAGGCACAGGAGCAGGGATAAGCTGCTTCCTAGAGAAAGGATTGACAGGCTGATCGATCCTGGTTCTTCCTTCCTTGAGCTTTCTCAGGTTCTCGGACTGTCCTTTGGCTTTCATGTCTTGTTCTTGGATAGGGATCCCTGTGCTCTGTTTAAAGTTAGATTTTTAAAAAATTTTATTTCCTATTCGATTCAGTGAAATGGCAAATAATTTCATGACAATGCTCTCGTTTAGTTCATTTCGAGCAATGCTCTTCTTGGACTGGATAATTTTCCGTTTCTTTGGTCAGTCTCCCAATTAATCTGTGAAACAATTGTAGCCCACCCAGTGTATGATGAACCTTATTATGACCATATGAAATTCAAGGATGCCATGTCATGAATTTTTCTGGTTGGGATTCTTATTACATATCTTATGGATGTAGCTTGCTGGCCACGAACTGTATGAAGATCCCTTACCATCGGCAGGACTAGTCACCGGAATTGGTCCAGTCCAGTCCATGGACAGCTTTGCATGTTCACGGCTAATGATCCAACTGTCAAGGGAGGGACTTATTTACCCATCACTGTGAAGAAGCATCTTCGAGCAAAAGAGATTGCCGCCGCCAGTGCAGGTTGCCATGCATATAACTTGTTGATAGTGGGGGAGCTTTTCTGCCAAAACAGGCTGAAGTCTTCCCGGACAAGGACCATTTTGGTAGAGTTTTCTATAACCAAGCTGTGATGTCTTCGGAGGGAATTCCCCAAATTGCCCTTGTACTAGGTTCCTGCACTGCCGGGGGTGCCTATATTCCTGCAATGGCTGATGAAAGTGTCATGGTCAAAGGAAACGGTACTATATTTCTCGCCGGACCTCCACTTGTAAAGGTTAGTTTGTGATTCTTTTTCCTTTTCCCCTTTTCCCCTGCTTTTTCTACACATGCATCTACTATCTGTTATTTCAATGGTCAGAGGAAAATTACTCTGTGACTCTATCTCAGCCGTGCATCTCTTGGGGTATCATGTCTATGGATTATGTTTCTTGGGATGCAACATATGCTAAGGAAAGGAGTTTTGAGTAGGCTGCAACACGAGAGGAAGTCTCTGCAGAAAATTTAGGGGGAGCAACAGTACAATGCAAGACATCAGGGGTTTCAGATTATTATGCTCAAGGTATGTACTTATTTGACCTTTCAAATGCCCCTTCTTTTACCATTATTTAGGTACTTATACAGGCATATGTCTCCAATACATATTATTTTCTTCAGTTCTCAAGCAATTTCTTTCTACTGTTGAAAGTTAGTTCTGGAAATTCCTTTGTAGATGAGATTCATGGACTTGCTTTAGGAAGGAACATCATTAAGAATTTCCACATGGCTCCTAGATATGAGAAAACATCTGGATTTCCACATGTTAAGGCTGAAGACAAAGAACCTCTATATGATGTAAAGGAGCTTAGGTCAATTGCACCAACGGACCACAAGCAGGCGTTTGATATCTGATCAGTTATTGCTCACATTGTAGATGGGAGTGAGTTCGATGAGTTCAAGAAATTGTATGGCACTGTAAGTGCGTTACCTGATTTAAGTCTGTCAAACGTGGTTTTTCCCTACTAGTGTTGGAGGCTAACCTATGTTCACACAGCCTCTTGTGACAGGATTTGCCAGGATTTACGGGCAACCTGTAGGAATCATTGGGAATAATGGGATTCTCTTTAATGAATATGCCTTGAAAGGGGCTCATTTCATCGAATTATGTTCTCAGCATAATATTCCTATAGTCTTCCTTCAGAACATCACTGGGTTTATGGTATGGGTTACCTTATGGTGGACTTTTTTTTGGTTTCAGCGTTCGGTGGTTGTGAGGCAGACTTAACGTGTTTCAGGTTGGATCCAGGTCTGAAGCAAATGGTATAGCTAAATCTGGGGCAAAAATGGTGATGGCAGTATCTTGTGCAAAGGTGCACTTGTGTATCTTTCTACATTTCTTTCTCAATCTGGTGTATACAGGCTTCAATATGCACAGCAGAGACATGTAGATAAGTTCATATCAGAGTTTACAGACTATGTTTGACCTGAAATATTAACGTACTACTATCAGGTACATATTAACCGAACTCGCTGTTATATACTAAGCATATTATCCGAATGAACGATCTGTGCAGGTTCCCAAAGTTACCATCGTTGTCGGTGGAAGTTTTGGGGCCGGAAACTATGCAATGTGTGGCCGTGCGTACAGTCCTAACTTGATGTTCCTCTGGCCGAATGCCAGAATTTCTTTGATGGGAGGTGCTCAGGTACTCTATTATTTAGCTTAATCCAGATTAATCTTTTTGGAAGTCACGTTCTGTTGACCTATATATTTAGCCAATCAGAAAGAAGACTAACTTTTTCTGTTAGTGGATATCAAATCTCGATCTTCATCTAGATGTGATTACCTCGTGCTTTTCTTACTCATGGATCCAGCAATCTCGATGTTCTTCAGATTTAACTTTCTTTGACTTTATGCAAGTTTTAGCAGCCCGCAACTTATCAAGAATTCCTAGTTTTGTTCAGTGTTCCAACCCGGTGCTTGTTCTTATGTATGAAAGTTCCCACACAAACTAATTCTGGAGATGCTTAAGCTTAACTTTATGCAACAATCAGTGAGGTCCTGTTTTGAACTGTTTAGGCAGCAGGAGTCCTAGCCCAGATAGAGAAGGCAAACAAGAAAAGGCGGGGAGTTCAGGTAGATTGAGAATCTGTGAAATGCTAATGTTGAGAACCAGAAGCTCCAAGAGAAGCTCATCCCGTAGTCCCATTTTTGCAGTGGACGAATGAAGAAGAGGAAGCCTTCAAAGCCAAGGTCGTGGAGGCGTACGAGAGGGAAGCGAGCTCTTACTATCCCACCGCTCGGCTCTGGGATGACGGAGTCATCGACCCTGCAGACACCCGGAGAGTCTCGGGACTCTGCCTCTCTGCCGCCACTATGAACCGAGCTCCAGAAGACACCAAGTATGGTGTGTTTAGAATGTGACGCAAGTACCATTTAGGCCCAAAGTGAAAGAATGGAGTCTGGAGGAAATGAAGAACAGAAGCATGGAAACAGGGAAAAAGAAGATCTCCGTATAATCTTGGTTCTTGCACACAGCCTCAGAGGTCGCTCTGCTGCTGAATGCTTGTGCTTTGTGTCGTTCAGTTGGAAGACTTACATCTCAGCTATTTGGTTCATCTCGATCATCATTTGAATTTGAGTTCAAGTCTCGGTCTATAAATGTCGATCTCCATCAAGCCTACTAAAATAAACTCTGAGAGAGAACTGTCAAAATTCAGCTTTAGGATCAATTAAAAAGTCCAATATTTGAGGGCGTCAAAGCGCCTGTGGCCTAATGGATAAGGCGTCTGACTTCTAATCAGACGATTGTGGGTTCGAGTCCCACCAGGCGTGCGCACAAATCACGTGTGCTTTACATGTATATATATGTTATATGCCCATTTTTAACAAAAATTAATAAATGGAAATATCTTGTGGGACCCACATCTAAACTGCGTATCTCTATCTGTTCGTCGTCTTCATGTCCTCAATCAAACGGAGAGTCAAAGGCTCTTTCGTGTTCTTCGTCTTTCTATATTAGAGCTCTCTCACTCTCTCTCTGCACACGCTCATGTTCTTCACGCACGAGACTCTGCATATTCCATTCCATCGCTCTCTGTCTCTGTCTCTGTCTCTCTCCCTCGAGCTGATATGGCGTTTTCGACTTCACTCTGCTCTCCTCCCTTCTCTCTCAGGTTCCGCTCTTCCATCGGGACCTGCTCCAAGCTAACCCCTGCCTCCCGCTCCGATGGAATCTCCTTCCCCCTCCGACTCCGATCCCCGTCGGGACATAGGTTTTGCGCTTATCCTCCCCGACACCGGGTCCTTGCAGTGGCCACTCGCGGGCTCAGGGGTAACTTCATCTTCCAGTTGTGTCAGATCTCAATTTGGACGTATTTTGTGTTTCGATTGCTCTGCTGAGTTCTAGTGAGCTAGCTTGAGGTGTTCAGGACCCTGAATTCTTGTGTTGTCTAATTTGCCGAGGCCGTAACACGATTTTTCTTTCCAGCTGTTTCCTTTGTGCATGATTCTGTCTTTCAACTCTCATGCATTTCATTACCCAGAGTTTCTGCTGTACTAAGCTACCCATAGCCTACTTAGAAACATGATTGCCCTTATTGACTGATCATTTGCGAGCCTTTGACCCGATTTCCTGTTTTCGAACGACTGCCCTTGCGAAGATTCGGCATTTTGCCAACTTAAGGTTCGGTGCTCTCTGTTGTTTTCTGTACTTCCGCGGCCAAAATCTAATCTTGGTTGGTTCAGAGAGAAGTTCTACCTGGTCTCGACTTTCCTTGAGGATAGAGTTCTTTGTTACTAAAGCCATATGTCCAATTTGATATGATTTAATTATGTAAATGGATGTCACAAGGGGTTTAAATGACGCATATTTGCTCAATTTATTTAAATGGCTCCAATTTTCCATTGATATGGTGCAAGTTTGTGAAGCACGCTTCCTAAAATTCGCTGAAGAATTTCAACAGCAAAATCTCGATAGATATATGTGTTGACAGTTGTGGTGTTGAATCTGAGGAAGGTCATATCTGGTATCGCGTATGTGATCAAGTACCGTGTCACATTGCCATTTCACTTATCGGGCCATTTCTGTTATTCAACTTTTAAAATCCATTAGGGATGAATGGTTTTCCTTCTTTTACCACACAAAAAGTGCAGCATTTCGACACGCTCGGCATATCTAGTTCTCTTTTGCATGATGAATAACATACCACTGACACACTATACCTTCGTCACCAAGAAACTTAGATATGTGAATGCATTACTATGGTTATTCTGACTGTCAGTTTATAGAGCTTTGCACATTCAGTAATGTAAAGATGATTTTCATGAAACTCAGTTCCCTTTTACAATACATATTGGCCATCATTGGTTGTATGTGTTATGCACAAACCAAACCTGTGTATACATAACAATATTACGGTTGCACCTCCCAGTTAGGAGCTGATGCAAAATGGATGTTTCCTTTGTTTAGTAGCATCTGCTTTACTTCCACGGCCAAGCTAGTAAAGTATTATAAAGTTAGGTCAGTCATAGATCAAGATTGACACTCCTTTTGTTCCCTTATTCAGTGTTCTGTGTGTTTTTTGCATCTAATGACTTGTATTGACATCCTGAAGAACTGTTTCTCCTTACACGATACTTCAGTTTGTGGTATGACACAATCTAGGTAACGTTTATGTAGAGGAATAGGATGGTATGGCTTCGCTGATGGGTATCCTTCTCCATTTGTGCAGCTCCTGTCGTCACAAAGGGCTCATGGGACAAACTTATTCTCAACAGCGAAGTCCCGGTCCTCGTAGAATTTTACGCAAGTTGGTGTGGGCCCTGCAGGATGGTCCACAGGATCATGGACGAGATCGCAGAAGAATATGAGGGGAAGATCAGATGCTTTGTGCTGAACACGGACGATGACTTGGAAGTTGCAGAAGACTACGAAATCAAGGCTGTCCCTGTTGTGTTGCTCTTCCAGAACGGAAAGAAATGCGAGTCCGTGGTCGGTACCATGCCTAAGGATTTCTATATGGCCGCAATCAATCGGACCATGGCATCATCCTAAAAGAGTTGCCAGCTCGATCATTTCATTCCTTTTCATCCACTGACAAGTTGCAAATGTACATTCGCATGACGAGATCCTTACCCAAGTGATGTGTACTTATGTACAAGAACTTCTAGGTTGTTTCATCCCTTTGGTCTCTCTGGTTCCTATTTAAAGAAACAACCTCAAATATGTTCGATATATGTTTTGAAGTGATCTGCTCAGATCTCCACGGTCCTATCTACGGTGGGCTCTTCTAGCCACAGTCGATCAGCCCGTGTTGGAACTTTAAGGTCCAGAAGTAAAATTCTGTCCACTGGGCCTGGCCAGTATTCCTTTCCGGCTTTCCCAACTATTCGACAGAAGAACATAAGACAGACTAAGACCGAGAAGGTGTTTTTTTTTTTTTTATCACGATGATAGACCAGACGTACATGCCGTGTGTCGTAGACCAGCTTATCCCTCGAAATGCGTGAACGAAAGCGCTCGTGTTGAGATTAGACAGAACTGGCTCGACCTCGGGCACAGCTTGCTAGAATGCGCAGTAGGATTGCCACATAAGTTGAGGGCACAGCTATGGAATTGTCAAGAAAGTGGTTACACAGGCCATGGGTCCAGCCCGATTCAAGTATGAGCAGGGTCGGTACAGGAGTGAGTAATTCATTTTTTATTTTCAAAAAACCGAACGCAACCAAACCTCTGATTTGTTAAAAAAAAAAAAGAAAGAGTCGAGTGTCAATGCCTAACAGAGTGACCGAAGGTACTACACAAGTGGTAAATTAAGCAAAGATGGGTAAAGGTCAACCATATGTATCTCCAGTAAATAGGGTTCTGACACTATATGGCAGCCAGAATATGACAAAATTCTCTTCCCAGTACAAATGACTAACGTTGACTTGCCAGTCATGCACTAACAAGGATCGAATGGCTTCGACAATAGATAATACATTAGGTACGGTCAAGCCCCTTCTCGTCAACAGACGGAGAAACCACTTGCGAGTCAAATTCAAGCAACAAACGTTGACGTCCAAGCTCCTCCCAAGCCAGGTCCGTACCCGGAAGGACCTCCCCAAAGTTGGGAAATTCAACTTTTGATATTGGATTTTGGAGTTAGATACAGTCGTACAGGTAAAGAAAGAAAATATAGATATGTATATGTATATATATATATATATATATGTATGACAATAGTTTTATTCTTCTAGGGCAACCATGATGACAATTACTAGAGACGAGGAATGTCATGGGACTTTATTCCGAGAATTATGATCCATCGAACATTGGCCGATGATGCCCAATCTCAGGGAAATTCTATAGCGGTCGATCTGTGTTTGGAGATCGAGTGGTCACTGTATTGTCCCTCGCCGGAGACTCCATCGAGTACGTGCAACGCAGAAGGTTCGATGACCACATCAGCACCGCGAATCGAACTGTGAGCTTGTGTCAGTTACGAAATGGGCGACGTGGAAAGCCGGATTTCAATTGTTTGATTGGAGGACCACGAGTATAGTCGATATCGATGGGTACATTATCGGGCAACTGAATCAGTAAAATCCGAGCCAAGGGACACTCAATTTCACGTAAAATCCTCAAGAAATTTTACTGATGTCGTAATAACTTAAAATGTACGTATCTACACTCAGCTCTCCTTGACATAATGGCTAGCAGAGAGTCATTACACCACTTTTTTGGTCTCGTTTTTTAGGTTCTGAAAATGCATTTAAGAAATTTAACCAATAGTAAAAATAAAAGAATGGATTTTATAGGAAAATAAAATAAAATAAAATTATGCAAAAAAATTAATTATATTGAGTGAATATCCCTAATCTGCTATGTATTAGTAATGCTTAACTGTAATTTAAGCGTAAACTTTCTCAATATTTTCCTTATTAATGTTGCGGAGACAGCTGGAGGCACGTGCGGCTGGGGGGTGTCGTGTGGGGCGCATATTTGTCGGTCGCTGCCCAGTGTCGTCAAATGCTGCCCGGTTGACCGGACACATTGTGGTCGCCAGCATGGCTGCTGCGGTGTCTCGTCGCTCTCGTGGTACGCGCCGTGGCTGCGTGGCATGCTCCTCACTCACACCTCCTCTCCTCTTCCCAAAACGACGCCGCTTCCACATTCGCTTGCACCTTCGGCAATCGAGAAACCAGGAGCCATTGATTTAATTTGGACGCAAAATGGTCACACGCACGGCCGCCCGAGCACGAGGCACAGAGAGAGCCACGTATTATTAACGTAGCAGCAGGCGATGATGTATGCAAGTGTGACAAGTGGCATTCCTGTCTCTCGGTCACGGTGACCGCACAAGAATATTTTACGAGCCGTGTATCGATTCCCACTGATGTACATGAAATACATTTCTATCTATAGATTTGTACTCATAGCATTGTATCGAATGTATCCCGGTCTCTCGATGCTAAGTAGCGTGCTATCTATCAACCTTTGAATGGAGCAGAGGGAGATCATTCTGTGCAGTTGCACGATTCCTAGGAATCTTATGGATTCAGATCCCGCCGGTGGAGAGCTCATATGCCGCTCAGCTTTCGTTACTGTCGTCCCATCTGATGATGTGGTAATGGATGGAGGTGGACGATACATAGATGAGTTTTATGGTCATGATTTGCTGGATCTGTGACAGCATTCGGCCTTTGGCGGCTTGTTATTATTATTATTATGTTTAAGTGCAATCGGGTCCACTGCTGTTACACCGTCCACTCGTGTGGGACCCCTTCTTACGTGAACGCTATCCCAGGGGATCCTCCCTCTCTCTCTCTCCATTCATTCTCATTTCGTCGAAAGAGAAAGATGGGATTAATAAGAGAATAAGAGTAATTATAACAATTTGCTGGATTGCAAGAATCAACGGAAAGTATTGGTAGCTGAAGAGGGATTATGATGTCATCGACTGTCCTCAGTGAATATTTATCTGATTTATTAGTAGAAGGTATTAGAACACCCTGTTAATTGAGGGGCAGATTGTGTATTATCTATTGTTAATTAAAGAACTTAATGGATTGGAACTAATTAATTAAAGAACCTCAATTTAGAATTTTATTAAAGAAAAAAAAAGTCGTGAGATTCCCTCAATCATTAAATAGAGATAATTAGCGTGACCGGACATTCCCCCCTGCGTAATCTTTTCATCTTTGACCCTTGACCATTAATGGCAATGACCACTCAAATCTAGTTTAACCTAAACGGATCATTAGACCTGGTAAGTTATTTCTAAATATATTCATATTAGAAAGTCCTAATCCGATCCGTATATAACACGTTTATGGATTCAAACATGACGTGATCTGTTTGAATGTACTATTTATACCGTACATAATTAATATCATAATTACGTACTTAAATATCTTAAATACATTAATAACTTCAATACGATCCCCCACCATTTTTATCTTCTTTTCACATGTTAGCCCCTCCTATTTATGGGATTTCTTAATTTAATCTTCAAGTTGAGTCTATTAGCTTTATCGACTTAGTGAGTAAACATATTTAGACCCCCCGTATGTATCTTACTACTTAATGACATACTTCTGAGACCACGTGAATTTCTACCCAGAGAGGCTAATACCAATTGACTTAGGGACGGGACTGCAAAAGTAACAATCAATCGATGATGATCTATCAAAGTCTCGGCAGAGATAAAAGATAAAAGGGGTTTATTAGTTTAGTTCAGTTTAATTTGGGTATTATATTTTTAAATTATAATAATTATATAATTATTAAATTAAATTATATAGCTCGTGTGAATTATTTTTTAAATAATTAAAATTTAACAAATTAAATATAAATGAACAAAAGTAAATAAAAACCATTTCGGAATATAAGAACATAAAAAAA
>CXYZ01007734.1:1796499-1840725 GCA_900006705.1 Sonneratia caseolaris
TATTTAAAATATTTTTAAAAAAATATGGTTTGACAGTTGGTTAACCATCCATTTGAATTTAATAACTAATTATACTGTTTTACTTTTAAAAAATATAGTATATGAGATCAATTAATTTTAAACTGATTTTTTTAGTTTGGTTCGAAGTTGAATTCTATTTTTAAGTTCTCTTTGTGCAACTTTAATGAGGAATGAGTGAGCACTGACTCGGATAGCATGGCCACCTATGTGCTTTGATGTAGTCAGGAGTAAGATTTTACTCGGGCAACTTGCTCAGCTGACAAATCGAGCAAAGCATCTCTTTTCATTATCTCACAATCCGGTCCAATTCTATACTGCCGGCCCTTACGAGGATGCCGATGAATACTTGCATCTACATTCGCCGGCTAACAACCGATCGACCGAGATGAATCGGGTCCTAGGGATGACGTAGACAAATGCATGAGAGGAAGCAGGAGCGCCGTTGCCGCACAACCGTGCATCGGCACATGAAGGACATTATTTCATGCTCAAGATTCGGTCACAACAAGGCATTTTCAATGAGTCCCAAATTCATTCATTCACTAGGGCTCACTCATCTTGCATCTTCACCTACCTTCTTTTCAATTATTAATATTTTCCATTTCTTTTGGTTTCAGGAAATACATAGATGTAAAACGAGGGAAAACATGATAGAGAAAGGTTAGCTATGAGAATTAAATGGAGAATTTATTGTCATTTTTTTAATCGAAAATTTGAGATTTTTTTATTGTATAAGGGGGAAAAAACGAACAAGGGAATTTTGCAGGGACACCTTCTCTCTCTCTCTCTCTCTCTGTCTGTCTCGTTGTCTCTCTGCATTATTGTCTGCGTTACCCCTCTCCGTCCCTCGTCCTCCTGATCTATATAGTACTTCAGGGTTGGGCATTAACAGGGAAAGGAGTGGCAGGGAAATCAACAACAAAACAAAATCAAGCTTCAGAGAGAGAAACTGAACAGCAGCAGCGCAGCGGCGGAGGCGGCGGCAGAGGGCAGAAACACTGCAGCAAAGACAGCACACAGAAACAGCAGCAGCAGGAGATCTGGTAATAGAGACAGAAAGAATGCCGGGAAGCGTGGAGTCCTTGGATCTGGTGGGTGTGCAGATACCGTACCACTTCAGGTGCCCAATCTCGCTGGAGCTGATGCGGGACCCCGTCACGGCCACCACTGGCCAAACCTATGACCGTTCCAGCATCGAGTCCTGGGTCGCCACTGGCAACACCACCTGCCCCGTCACCCGCTCCCCTCTCTCCGACTTCACCCTCATCCCCAACCACAACCTCCGCCGCCTCATCCAGGAGTGGTGCGTCGCCCACCGCCCCTTCGGTGTCGAGCGCATCCCCACACCTAAGCAGCCCGCTGATCCCTTCGTCGTCCGCTCCCTCCTCTCCCGGATCTCTTCCCCCGCCCCCGCCCCTTCCCGCCTCACCGCCCTACGCCGCCTCCGCTCCCTCGCTCGCGAATCGGACAAGAACCGCTCCCTCATCGCGTCCCTCGGAGCCTACCGCGTCCTCCTCTCCATCCTCTTCTCATCTCCTGACCACCCCGACCTCGGACTCGAGTCCCTCGCCGTCCTCTCACTCTTCCAACTAGGCGAATGCTCCGAGTCCGACTGTGCCGCCATAGCCTCAGACCCGGACAAGCTCTCCTTCCTTGCTCGACTCCTTTTCCATCCTTCCTCTGTCGAGGTCAGGGTCAATTCCGCGGCCCTCATTGAGACCACAGTCGCTGGTGCCCAATCGCAGGAGCTGCGAGCCCAGTTCAGCGCTGCCGAGGGAGTCTTTGAGGGCATTGTAGCTTTGCTTCGGGACGCTGGCGCGGTTAATCCGCGCGCGGCCAAGGTCGGGCTGAAGGCTCTGTTTGCACTCTGCCTTGTGAAGCAGACCCGCCATCTCGCAGTGGCCGCGGGAGCCCCGGATGTCCTCGTGGACCGCCTGGCGGACTGCTCGGCTGGTGCCGACACGGACAGGGCGATGGCCACGGTGGAGCTGCTGTGCAGGGTGCCGGCGGGGTGCGAGGCCTTCGGGGCGCACTCGCTGATCGTGCCGCTGCTGGTGAAGGCAATACTGAAGGTCTCGGATAGAGCGACGGAGTACGCTGCGGGGGCGTTGCTGTCACTGTGCACGGCGGAGAGGTGCCAGAGGGAGGCGGTAGCGGCGGGGTTGCTGGGGCAGCTGCTGCTCCTGGTGCAGAGCGACTGTACGGTGAGGGCCAAGAGGAAGGCCCAGATGCTGCTCAAGCTCCTGCGGGACTCGTGGCCTGATGAATCCGCCGGCAAAAATTCAGACGACTTTGCTCGCGGTGAGGTCGTACTACCCCTTTGATTCCCAAAATCAACGACCCGTTCCGGCGAGGAACCAAAAAAGGAGGAGGAGGAGAATATAAACTTCTCTTCAGTGTTTTTTTTTCTATTTTCCATTTTGATTATAAATTCTTATGTTATTTTTATAATCAGTAGATAAATGAGGGAAAATGTTTGATGAAGAGAGGAGGAGATAGACGGTCAAGTAGATCCATGCATAGGGATGGATGGAATGTAATTTATTTTTTTGGGATTAAGAAATATTCCCCCTTTTTTATATTATTATTTTGGTCTTGACAAAGGTTTACATGGGAGATTAATTGAGAACAGAACCACAATGCCCCAAGGCCCATCAACGTACCTTGTTTTTTCTATTCTTCTCACATTTCACCAAAACCCCAATTGAGAACGGCAACGGAAGAAAATTGATTCTGGGCAGTACGCTCCCGTTCTCGATACTAAATCATGTGCACCGGTCGTGCTGCTGTGGCTATAACAGTTTTAGATCGTTTGTTACATTACATAAAAGCATTGCATGTATCACGTTTTCAATTTGAGAGCTCTGGTATAACACGTAGCAAAACTCACGTGCTTTGATTTTGAGTTGTATTACATCGCAAACCATCTAATGAAAAATGAGTAGCACTAACAAAATGGAAAATTCAGACCTAACCCAGAGCTATTGAGATAGCGAAGCTCTCATAACATAAATTTTTTACGTTCATAAGATTTAAAATCGAGATCTCATTTGAAAGGAGAGATATCGAGATATATCAAATAACTTATATTTATACGAAGTATTGACATCAGGAGAAAGAGGCGCATGGGTAGGAGGGCAGTGGAATGAGATCAATGTGGTCTGAGTAGGAATCGCAGTAACACTGGCAATAGCTGGAAAGAGCAATATGGACAGGATTGTTTTGAATTGAATCCAACGTAGAAGAGCTGTCGAATTGTTCACGAGGCAGAAAGAATTCCAAGCGTTTAATTTATTAAGATGGGATTATAAATCGTCGGTCGATTAAAGCGTTAACTCTGGATATCATAAACGATCGGAATAAGAATTGTAAAGAGGAGTTTTTCTTCTTCTGGTAAAGGGGGTGGTGAAGACCGCACCATTCAACTTTGCAATTAGGTGCACTAAGTCCCATGTCCCCACGGTTCCTTAGATAAAATTCCACCTCCCGATATGTGCTGTCCTGACGTTTTCCAAATTTCCCCCCCAAAAAAATCTAATAAAAGGAAGAATATGATAAATAAATAAATAAATTTACTTAACTGGAAATTGTTTTGAAAATTCTTTTTCACACTCTTGATATTTATATGAAATTGTTTTTTCCCCCCCTTCCATTCCTCCGATAGGAAAATTTGTCTTATTCCCTTTTGCAAAATTTGCATTTACATTTTAATTTTAACTCTTTAACATATAGCTTTCTTTAATAACAAGTTATACAAAAATTTTACCAACTTAGGATTGAACTAGTAGGTTCCTCACTAAATTCCAAAATGGATGATCCAATAATCGAATCACAGGATGAGAGGGTCGACGAGAATTTTCCTAAAAATGTTGACCCGATCATAAATTAATTTTGAGATACGTTTCGACTGATCAAAAGATATTATATTGTGTAAATTAAAAAATATAAAAATTTCTAATTTAACATATTTTTACACCATTCTTCCCGAAAATTAAATTTAAGAGGGAGAATAAAATGAAAGAAATAAAGAAATAATTAGGCTTGTCTCAAAAATCTTCAAATTGTGAATTTTATTTATCAAAGTAAAATCTTTTTTTATGAAGAAAAGAAAATTAAATATATTAGATAAATTAAACCATTCAAAATACTTAAATATAGATTCACTTCCTTTTTTATTTTAAATGAATAAACATTTTTATCTTATCTTATGTGAAGTCAAGACAATTCTCAAACCTCAATTGGCCATGTCTATCTCAACCATGATATGCAGCACGATAAGAGGCTACAGAATCAGCACCATGGAATGTTGGAACGGAATGTTTCAAATTCAAAGGAATCTTGACGTGGCCAGTAGGATAGATACAGAGACAACTCCTGATGTTACGAGTTGTCGAATCAGGGAAAAATACAGTAAGAAGGGGGCAAATTCCAGCATATATATTATATAATATTATTAAATTTCTTTATATCTTTTTTATTTTCTCTGTAGTAAAAAACCCGAAAAATACATTTTTATTATTACGGTTTAATTGATCTATTCCATTAGTTGATGGGGGGCACCAGTGGTCACATTCCTCAATCTCAACCTTTTTCTCTCCAATCTTTAGTCCATGAGAGCAGAGGGCCTCAGCACTCATTCTGTCTTTTGAACGAATGATATGGGGCCCCAGCAATTCTAATGGTCCCCCTTCATTTTGTCGAGGAGAGCTCATGGAATTTTGTTGAAAATTTCCTCCCCGAGCTCCCGAGATTCGAACAAAACATCTCACCGGTAAGTAATATCACGTGCTCCTGTCGGTTTTCATTTTATAAGACTTCGGATGCAAACTATTATTCAAGGCGAAGAGGATGTATCGAACCATATCAACTAACTTGTATCGGATATTTTTTTCTTCTCTTTTTTGGGATTAAATCTTGGTTCTTAAAGATTATGTGTATTTGTTTTATTTTTGGGGGATATGTTGATAGAAATTGAAAGGCTTTCAAGCCCTCTCAAAGTTGGGCCAAAGAGAGCCCACTATGAAAGGTAAAGAGAGCCTCTATCTATGCAACTGTATGGGCCTATGGGCCCAATTGATGAGTTCAGATCTTGATGGGCTGGTCTTGGCCGTAAAAGGCTCGTACGTGCGCTACACCATTGTTGGGGGGGATGGTTTCATGGGCTTTCAGAGCAACCCATGGTTGGGCCCAAAGTTAGCCAGCCCATGGATCTTCTTGATTGGGCCTCCCGTAATTCCTTGGTCCGTACCCCTGTTAAATTCACTCCCCTCCTCAATTATGGGGTGTTGTCCCACAAGCCTCATTATAGGTAGGTGGAAAGGTGGGCCGAGGGTTGTCCTCATAAAAATTGAATGCAGAGTGTAACGATGTCAACAGTCGCATCAAATCATCTTTTCGTCGTACCATATTTATTTTTATTAGACTATTTAATGTAAAAATAGATCCTTACAAATATAAGAGATGTACCACATATGGTTGAATGCTGGACACATCTCACACAGAATAGGTGATTGTAGATATGAACAAATAAAGGAATGCGACAGTCGCACCGATAATAGCCACATGTAGAAGGTGTCCGGTCACAAGATTGGGGTTTATGGATCATAGTAAGCCTCGGTTTTCTCGTATCTTCGATTTATTGGGTCGTTGAGTGGGGGAAAAAATGGGTCAATATTATGATTTAAAAGGGCACGGAGTGCGCGCACACGTTGGACACGTAACAGACAAACGAGCTGAGGACAACGAGAGTACGGACGTGAACATGGAATATCAGTCGCGTGATTTTATTTTATTTTATGTTGGGGCACAAGCAAACACGTGATTCACAGTTTATATAAATATAAATAAATATATTTATTTATTGATAAATGCGAGAGCGTAGAAGCCACCGACCCCATGTTTTGTGCCTTAGACCAACCTTTCACCAACTCTCTTCCCGTTTGCAAAATTCTCCCAACTAATAAAAAACAGTGGATGAATCAATCTGATTTCCCTTTTTATAAAAAAAAAAATTGATGGNTATAAGACTTCGGATGCAAACTATTATTCAAGGCGAAGAGGATGTATCGAACCATATCAACTAACTTGTATCGGATATTTTTTTCTTCTCTTTTTTGGGATTAAATCTTGGTTCTTAAAGATTATGTGTATTTGTTTTATTTTTGGGGGATATGTTGATAGAAATTGAAAGGCTTTCAAGCCCTCTCAAAGTTGGGCCAAAGAGAGCCCACTATGAAAGGTAAAGAGAGCCTCTATCTATGCAACTGTATGGGCCTATGGGCCCAATTGATGAGTTCAGATCTTGATGGGCTGGTCTTGGCCGTAAAAGGCTCGTACGTGCGCTACACCATTGTTGGGGGGGATGGTTTCATGGGCTTTCAGAGCAACCCATGGTTGGGCCCAAAGTTAGCCAGCCCATGGATCTTCTTGATTGGGCCTCCCGTAATTCCTTGGTCCGTACCCCTGTTAAATTCACTCCCCTCCTCAATTATGGGGTGTTGTCCCACAAGCCTCATTATAGGTAGGTGGAAAGGTGGGCCGAGGGTTGTCCTCATAAAAATTGAATGCAGAGTGTAACGATGTCAACAGTCGCATCAAATCATCTTTTCGTCGTACCATATTTATTTTTATTAGACTATTTAATGTAAAAATAGATCCTTACAAATATAAGAGATGTACCACATATGGTTGAATGCTGGACACATCTCACACAGAATAGGTGATTGTAGATATGAACAAATAAAGGAATGCGACAGTCGCACCGATAATAGCCACATGTAGAAGGTGTCCGGTCACAAGATTGGGGTTTATGGATCATAGTAAGCCTCGGTTTTCTCGTATCTTCGATTTATTGGGTCGTTGAGTGGGGGAAAAAATGGGTCAATATTATGATTTAAAAGGGCACGGAGTGCGCGCACACGTTGGACACGTAACAGACAAACGAGCTGAGGACAACGAGAGTACGGACGTGAACATGGAATATCAGTCGCGTGATTTTATTTTATTTTATGTTGGGGCACAAGCAAACACGTGATTCACAGTTTATATAAATATAAATAAATATATTTATTTATTGATAAATGCGAGAGCGTAGAAGCCACCGACCCCATGTTTTGTGCCTTAGACCAACCTTTCACCAACTCTCTTCCCGTTTGCAAAATTCTCCCAACTAATAAAAAACAGTGGATGAATCAATCTGATTTCCCTTTTTATAAAAAAAAAAATTGATGGGCTATGAATTTTTTTTAAAAAAATTTTAAAATAAAAAAATGCGAGCTATTTCGTGGTAATTTGCTTGTTTTTTTTAATTCAATGCGGGGGAGACCGGGTCAACCGTCAAAGTGTGGAATCCCTACGCCACTCACAAAGGAGAACCAAAGCATATAACTAACGGGGGCCGGAAGGAAGGTAAGTGTGGGCCCCCGCCAAGACACGATCCCCGAGGACCACCTTACCAAACCCCCACCGGAGGCACTAGCAAATAGCAATGACGGCTGAAGCAAACCTCGGCGGGCGGTCCAACCACCCCGGACCCGGCTGGAACCGGATATTCCTACACCTTCCTTTCTTCTTTGGATGTGTATTATATATACATATATGTATGACAGAGTCTCAGAGATCACCATTCTGCATCCTCATCTTCATCACTTTCCTTCACAGAAACAGCTCAACGACTTGTCAATGGCCACTAACGGAGCTGAGCAGCAGAACCAGGCCGGAAGGCACCAAGAGGTCGGCCACAAGAGCCTTCTGCAGAGCGACGATCTCTATCAGGTGAGAGATATACCATATGGTCATTTCTTCAATTCCCAAAGTTTAAGCAATCACATAGGACCGGTTGGTCCATAAGGTCTTTGCTTCCGATCGAATCTCAATACCGGACATGTCAATGATTCAAATCCTACTTGCCATCTGATTAATGACCATATTTGATGAGGATTTCCCGTTACTATGTTAATCGGTTCTTTTCCAGCCCCAGCTTGTGATGCTTTAATTGGGGTTTTATTTATTTGATTTTGGCTTTTGCAGTATATTCTGGAGACGAGTGTGTACCCGAGGGAGCCGGAGCCCATGAAGGAGCTCAGAGAGCTGACTGCTAAGCATCCATGGTGGGTTTCCTATCATATCAATGTTATCAAATCCTCTTCTTCGTCGGGCCACCAAAAAGAGAGAGAAAGAAAGATGGTTACTTGTTCTGGACGACAAAAAGCAGGTATTTATTTGATTTGGCTGTGATGAATTTGATGATGCAGGAACATAATGACAACATCGGCAGATGAAGGGCAATTCCTGAACATGCTACTGAAGCTCATAAATGCCAAGAACACCATGGAGATTGGTGTCTACACTGGCTACTCCCTCCTCGCCACTGCCCTTGCCCTTCCGGAGGATGGAAAGGTCCCGCAAAATAGGAATTTTTCCTTTTTTTCCTTCTGATTTCAGAATTAAGTTAGTTGTGAAAGAAGTTGAGTTTGCCGATCAAGAAAATTTCGGGGTATGTTTTTTTTTGCAGATATTGGCAATGGACATTAACAGGGAGAACTATGAATTGGGCCTGCCCGTGATCGAAAAGGCGGGGGTTGCACACAAGATTGATTTCCGGGAAGGCCCTGCCCTACCCGTTCTCGATCAGATGATTGAAGATGTAAGTCGGTGCGCAATGTCCCTACATCCGGGCTTTGATCCTGAAGAACACACAAAGATTGGTTGCTGTGTATTGTCTGTCTTGAGTTGACGGTTGCGAATGTTCATGTATCTCCGTTTGTTTGCAATCAGCCGGAGGTAGATGATTAAATGATTTGCTTTGCATATGCGAATTAAATGCAGGGGAAGTACCACGGGTCATTCGACTTCATCTTTGTGGACGCTGACAAGGACAATTACATTAACTACCACAAGAGGCTCATCGAGCTCGTTAAGGTAGGCGGCATCATAGGCTACGACAACACCCTCTGGAACGGCTCCTTGGTGGCACCGCCTGATGCGCCGCTCAGGAAGTACGTGAGGTACTACAGGGACTTTGTGCTCGAGCTCAACAAGGCCCTTGCCGCCGATCCACGGATCGAGATCTGCATGCTCCCGGTCGGTGATGGCATCACTCTCTGCCGCCGGGTCATCTGATCGGCTGAAGGTTGATATTCGGGAAGAGAACAGGAGGGGGAAAAAAGAAAAGAAAAGAAGACAATCTTTATGTCTTATTTTACATGTTCTTCCTTTTCGACTTCTATTCTGTGCGATGTCTAACAAGTTTACTTGGTGGTGGAAGCGGGGTAGTTGAGTTGAGGAACCCCAGTATGTTGAACAACTTGCATGGTTGACTTCCAATACAAGTATGATAATTTCCATCAATTTCTTCTTTCAAAACAAACTATTGATGGTAGGTCAGCATTAAGTTTGCATAAATCACCGTATTAACAGCTCTACATATATATTAGCTTCACCAAATTTGGTGTACTAACTTGTACCTAACTGAGAGTGACAGCCAAACGAGAAAAATAAATTGAGAAAAAAATGGCAATGATTTGGTCTTCGTTTCTTCGTTGAGACATGACAAGAAAGAAATTCGATCGAATAAATTCACATTGTCGAGAGTCGAGCAAATCGGAGTCAGTGGACTCCCTATGGGGATGCCTTTCATACCAGACCAAGATGCCCCTTCATCAGTTAATCTCCTTCTTGCTCTGCCATCGACGTACTTCTGGTGGAAGGTTACAAGGGCCATCGCGATGCTCTGCCTAATGGCGTATGTCTACTAGGTGTGCCCTCCTCCCTTCACTCTGATCCTCATGTCCACCCCGGCGAAGCGTCGGCGGCCGAGGAGGAGGATCAGCTCGTGGGCCCTGAACCGGAGGATCTCAGGCTCCACCAGCTCTATCGGGACGCCGTTGATTTTGATAAGGCCGAGGCCGCGGCCGCCTGTAGGTGACAGCCACGGCCGTCTTCTTGTGGCCGAGGCATTGCACCGACTCGACTGGTGCCGCCATGGTGGGGGCTTTTCCGAAGTGGGGCTGGCGCTAGGAGCTGTTTCCGCCGGCAGTCCGATAACCTAGTCTTAATGAAGATGGAAAGGATTGAACCAGTCAAGTGAGGACTTCGTGTCTGTCTGGTCACCCGTGCTAGGGTTTCGACTCCATCTAGAAATGATCTTGTAGTTATGAATTATTATATTACGAATCCACCAATCGGTTTATTTATACCATGATTGCAATAAGAATAAACCACAGAATGCTTGCCCACGTTAGACCATATTGGGCCTCTGTCTCACCCATGCAACAGATCCATTGATGACAAGGCCTATAGGTAGGGTTAAAGCCCACGAGCACGAGTGACTAGTGGCTCGACCTCGACCCGAAGGAGGTGAAGTCGATACTCTGTCCTGTGCTCCTACATGTGAATCCTCTATTTCGAGGTTCGATAGCTCATAGCTTTGCAGGATTACCGTCTATGTCCAAGCGTCAAAGTGGCACTCGGTATGGTTAATCAGGACAATCGATGGCAAATTGGATGGGGAAGGATTTCCTTCCCAGTAAAAAAGGGGGAAGAAGATACCTGTGAAGATTTAGTTTTTGAGCACAGATGATCTATCAGTTATACCCAACAAAATCTCTCGTGAAGATCTGAGAAATAAAACCAGGTCTATCTGTCACCTGCAATCTAGATGAACCATAGGAAAAGGAGAAAGTTACGGATCAATCTCAAGCGTCCGGCATTGCCCGTTATGTTAAGAGACGTTCTGGCGCCATCCAGAAGCTTGAGTTGGCTATGCCCTTGGTCATGGAGGATGCGATAACTCCCCTTGCCTCATGTATACTCCACCGAAGGAGTTTCCTGCTATACTAACTTGATAATCTAAACACAGTCCATGTCTGACCACAATTTACTTGCTGTACAATTATCCGTTCTCCTTTACTCTTCTGCCGCCCCAGTTTGAAGCAAAGGCTACCATAACTTAGCTATTGGGTTAAAAGCAAGTTGCCCGAATAAACAAGAGTCCTATATCAATCCGAACTTTACTTGGTACATACAGATGAAGAAGATAAATCCTCTCGGGTTGCTTTTGAAGACCATACGTAGCATTAGTATTTGGATTTGGATTATTCCATTGAATGGATGGAGGATTAATAACTGTTACTTCACGGTCGAAATGCATTGCATCTTCTATATTTTACCCAGAGTTCTATCCTGATCAACTAGCAACAGCGATGGAGGCGTTAGGCGAGACATGAAAGCTCCATCATTGCCCGGTTCGATGCGGCCGGCAATCTTTCGCTTTATCCAGCACAAAAGATTGCAGATGACAGTCACTTAATTCTCAATCTCAGCTCCATCATTAGCGAAAAGATAAGCATATGCGCTCTTTTTTAGTAAAGAGCTCTGTGTTCGGGGAAAGTCTTGGTTTTATCTAACCGAAGAGGCAGAATCAGTGTTGCCAAAGACTCGAAAATAGCTTCACGCTTTCAAGGTTTCAATAATTTCCTCAGGAGCTTTTAACACTCCCCATTTACTAAAAGTTGAGATCTTGAATTCAATTATCATGAATATGAGTTTACTTTTGTTCTTTATGGATTCGATTGTCATTGATGGCTCCTTCATATACATTTATTTTCCACTTCCTTCTAATTTTTCTTGATAAATTTGTGAACTACACCAGGCTAACTAAGCAGGGGACAACCCCAATTTCTCCTCTCAAACCAACACTAATCCGCCCAGTTCATTGATTATTGCCACTAACTGTCTGTTGTGATCCTTCTTTCGCCCTCATTAATGAATAAAATAAACCTTTGAAAATGCTCATGGTTGATTGAGATTCCCATGTCCAACAGCAAAACCCACCCGCTTTAATATGCCCTTAATACAGCATTGATGGGTATGCACGGGCAACCACCGTGACAGCGACTTGCCCGCCCTGTCCTCCGTCCCCACCACCGCCATGATGAGGTAATTCATCATCCCCGGCAACCATTGACCCTCATCTGCGAGGACTTCAAATTATCGAACTGGGTAGCAGCATATCCGGTCACCCGGAATTGAGTTTCGACAGGCAGGCGAGATTTTTCTTTCCCGCCCGTACTGGGGATTCCTGTGGTCCCGATGAATAATTACTCTGTTTCTGTCATTCTCATTAATTTCCACAGCTTCTCCCGGTGGACCTCATCTGAAAGCTTCGATCCGTTATCCAGAATCTCACACGCTCCCGTCCCTTGCACTTCACTTTGCTTCAAAAATAATGACACTGCTTCAGCGTTCAGATTGCAGTTTCACATGGCAAGAAGTACTTTGGATTGACTGTGGTTTATTAGTTGGATATGCGGAAATTACCAATTTGCAATTTCTTCCTCCGATACAAGAAAGCCACGAGTTTAACCGGAGTTATGAGAACAGAAAAAACATGGCAAGACGTAAGTTCCACCCGATATGATCTGTCGTAAGGTACCTTGAATCCTAGCCGTCCATACATACTACTTCATCAAAAATCTGTTTATTACTGTCTACTTGGTATACTAAATATCATGTAGGAAGAAACGAAACTTTGATACAATTGGCATCACTAATTGTACGATATCAAGATATGATCTGAAATTTGATTATGATGAGACCCTTCATTTTGTTCCTTGTTTTACCAAATAGCCCATTAGGTATCCACCAAATTGAGTTAAACTAATCGATGACCAAACCTTTCAAACGGGAAACAGTCATGGAGACTTGTTCGTTTGTTAAGGAGAAAGGAAAGACATCTCACTTTCCTCCCAGCCTAAGAGGAACCAAAGCAAGAGACTCTCTCTCTCTCTCTCTCTCGGTGAGAGGAAAATGAAGGGCGGCACCAACACAAAGCTCATATTCTTCCACCCCCAACTCCACCGACAGCCGCCCGGCCTGGCCAGCCGCCCCTGGCTCCTCCTGCTCCTCTTCTTCACCTTCTTCACCTTTGCTTTCTTCACCCTAACCCTCATCAGCACCGCCATCTCCCCTTCCGCCTCGCCGTCCTCCTCCTCCGCCGCCCACCCCATCCCCCCATCCGTGCGGGACGCACTCCTCCACTATGCAGCTGCCGCCAATTCCACCTCCTCCAGCCGCATGTCCGCCTCCGAGCTGGCCGCCGTCTCAGGGGCCATCCGCCGGTGTGCCGCCGGCGCAAGGGCTGGGTGCAACCTCCTCGTCTTCGGCCTCACCCACGAGACCCTCCTGTACCGGGCGCTGAACTCCAACGGCCGCACGGTCTTCCTCGACGAGAGCGAGTTCCTGATCTCGAGGATGGAGCAGCAGCACCACGGAATAGAGGCGTACGACGTGCGGTACACCACCAAGGTCGGCGAGCTGTGGGAACTCCTCCGGTCGGCCAGGGAGAGTTCCCGCGGCGACTGCCGGCCTGTTCAGAACCTTCTCTTCTCCGAATGCCGCCTGGGTAATTAACACATATACCATAGCAAAACCGGACATCATAGTTTCTGTTTCGTTGTAGAACGCATGTTTGATCTGGTCAGAGGTTGCAGGACTGAACGATCTGCCGAACCACATATACGAGATCGACTGGGACGTGATCCTGATAGATGGGCCAGCAGGGTACTCCCCGGTGGCGCCGGGCAGGATGTCGGCTATATTCACGGCCGCAGTCATGGCCAGGAGCAAGAAGGGCAGCAGCACTAACCCCAAGACGCACGTCTTCGTGCACGACTTTGACCGGGAAGTGGAGAAGGTGTGCAGCGATGAGTACCTGTGTAGGGAGAACCTCGTCGAGACTGTGAATAGGCTGGGGCATTTCGTGGTCGATAGGGTGGTAAGCGAGAACTCGAATTCCGAGTTCTGCTCGACCTCGAACTCCTCGTCGTCATCGCCATTGTTGACGACTTCATTGTAATTATGGGTCGGTGGTGACGTCCTATGATTAAGGGCGGGTCTAATCTCTGAATCAAAAGAGTATAACTATAACATTTTTTTTTTGTCCATATTTTCGGGTTAGCAATCTGGGGTTGGATTAACAAGAATTTCATTAAATTAATAGGCTTGATTGAAAACTAAGCCCGAACCGGATTAACGCCTTTTTGGGGGCAAAAAAAAAACTGGATTAAAGTACTAATATAGTTTTACCTAATTAAAGGAACCGATTCTTTCATTTCCTCGGGCCGGCCACTCATATGCCCGGAGTTAGACTGACTGACCATATTTCTGGACACCCAGAGAAAATTGATATAAATTATTAATCAAAATTTACTTGGCACCGGAAATAATCGTGCAAAGTAAAAATATCCATTCAATTATTGGGTGGAGGCAGCTCTCCAATTCCTTGATTTTTAATTGTTTGATGAAAATAACCTTATTATTCACGTGGCATTTGGGTCAAGGTGAACGAAGAATCAGGGGACTCAGGCTCAGCCCAAACACACACACACACAAAGCAAAAAAACAAAAAAAAAAACAAGAGAGAGAAGACAGGGACGAAGTGGAAATCGGAGTAGTGTCGGTGACCCATTTCCCCTCTCTCTCTCTCTCTCCATCCTTCATATGTTCTATAAATATAAATTTATTTATTTTTTATTTTTTCGTACTTGAAATTTAGTTTGTAAATTGTCTTGCCAGCATGGAAATGGAGAGTTATTGAGAGAATCAAGAACAATTTTGGAGGCACGCTCAGAGTGAGTGTTGTCATAGATTATATAGAACATACTAAAACTACATAGAGAGGTGGTGGGGAAGATGTACATACATACATACATACAACTCACTAAGATCAAAGGATGTATCAAGGAGATCATGAACTCGCAAAACAGACCGACACGTGTCCTCATACTGAACGGGAGAGTCCTTCTGGTCTATTGACAATGATATCACAGGGTTCATTTTGGACTGCGTCAACTCTTACATAAGCCGATCGGTGCGGTGCATTCGGGTTCCCAGGGCAGCTTCTCTGTAGTCCATCGTTGTCACTAAATCAATATAAACGAGTCAGAAGATCTTCTCCTTGCTTGGACTGGGCCTCAATCGATGGGCGGCGAGAGGCCCCTGGGGAATCCTGATTACAGTTTACATCATAGTACTCTGTTTATTGTCGATGTCACTAAAAACGTAGACACAGAGGCTCCAGAGAAAAAGGAGATTGATATGAACTCTCCTACGCTCCATAAAGCAGAGGATGTTCTTTATTTATTTGACTGTGAATACACCGAATAAGAGCGTAATGTCTTAACATACACTGTCTGACAGGATGTTTATGGATGTGCAACACAATCTTTCGGATCACATCGAATCCACCGTGCCATCGATAGTAATGTACTAGTTTCCATTAATTAAACATAACAGACCATGGAGTGACAACGTATTTGACATTGGTCCTCCGTCAATTGAGACAAGAGGAACATAATGTTCTGCAGAAATGTTACAATTTTCCATCTTGAAAGGGAGACAAAAGGAAAAAGGACCAACGGAAGAACATCTTTGGATCACATCTTATGAGACTTGCTGTATTATAAAACCTTCGGGCTAAATGCAGTCTACTGCATCTTTCTTTGATTTTTTTTCTGAGGGGATAATCTGGGAAAGTGAAAAACTCCTCGCAGATCTCATGTGCTACGCCATTTTTTGCAGACTCAGGGACGGTTTGGAGCAAGAGCAGCATAGGTCACCGGCGGTGGTGGAGCAGCCACAGCCACTGTTTCTGGCCGTTTGGCATTATTCTTCATCGAGTTTAGGTACCGCTTGGTACATGGGATGTTACTGTTCGAAGTCAGCAGGGGACAGTACTTCGGTTTTGAGAGGAACTGACCACACTCTGACGGCAATCTCTGGTCTGGGAGCCCCGGTATGCAATTTTGGCTCACGTCGAGGACACCCTTCTCGATCAATTTCTTGCACATTGGACCCACCTGCGCAATATTTCCCTTTACCCGTTAATGAGCAGAAAGTGAGACAATTCTAGATCATGTTATGTTTGGCTTGTCGAAATACTCGATCTGACGCTGCCATTATGGCTTTTGTACATGACCCATAGAGGAATTTAGAGTTGTGGAAGTTCGTAATTCAAAAGACTGCACTGGTCCATGAGAGAAGTACGATGAACCCACCTGGGTAAGGTAGTTGCATGAAAGGGAAAGATTCATCAGCTTGGGCAGGCTGCACATTGCTTCAGGCACGGAGCCGTAAAGCTGGTTCTCTGCCAAGTTCAGGATCTGCATTCTCTCCAGGCACCCAAATGAAGGTGGTATCGGACCTGTGAGCTGGTTTTGTCCCGCGTCAAACACCGTGGCTTTGCCTAGGAGCCCTATCTCAGCGGGAAGGCAACCCGAGAGGTAGTTGTTCAGGAACAGCACTTCTCTGAGTGTCTCTGAAGCCCGGCCGATGCTCCTTGGTATCGGCCCCGTGAACTTATTGTTCGCAAATGTGAGATAACGTGCCTTGGTCAACCCGAGATTCTCTGGCAAGTTTTGTGCGCGGAAGCCATTGTTGTTGATGAAGAGCACGTCGAGGCCCAGAGCAAGGATCTGTGGAGGGACGGTTCCAGAGAAGGAATTGAATCTCAGGTCCAAGAATGTAAGCCCGGGTGCTCTTAGGACATGGTTCGGGAACTCCCCGGAGTACTTGTTATTGCTGAGGTCGAGCTCATAGAGATACTGGAGTTTGCTTATGCCTTCGGGGATCATTCTGGTAAAGTTGTTGGAGTTGGCGTGGAAGATGGCAATATCGGGGAGCTGGTCCAGGAAGCCTGTCAGCTCGAGGTCCGGGCCACCGAAGAGAAAGCCATTGAAGTCGACTCCTGCCAGGGCAAGCTTCTGGTCAGGTGTGACATCACACTTGAAGCCCTTGTATTTGTTACAAATGTCGGCCCCAACCCAGGTCTTAGTGATCTCCAAGGGGTCATATTTGATCTTGGTCCTGAACTTCTGGATCACTGGGTACACAATCTCGAGCTGTTTGCTCTCGAAGATCAGAGCTGGCGATGATGGAGGAGGTGGCGGGCAAATTGAGACGGAAGTTGGGGGCGCAGGAGGGCAGTCACAGGGCTTGGGGGAAGCGGGTGAGCTCCCACCGCCACCTACGCCAATCACAATTCCACCGCCGCCGCCGATGACTATGTCAGCGGCAGCCCTGTTCAGGTAGACCGGGTAGTGGATGAGGGGAAGGAGGAGGAGGGAAGCAAAGAGGGAGAGTGTTCTCATCTTCTAATCATTTGAGTGTTGGAGTTGGAACACTGACCTCGGGAAGAATAGAAATGAGGGGGGAGGGATTTTTTTTTTTCATTGGTCACTTTGCCCTTTTGAGGTGCAAAAAAGGTCATCAGATCACGAGCATGTGACCTTTTGGTACGTTGTTAAGACATCATTTTCAGTGACATTTCCAAGTTGCCCCTAGGCTTTGTCCTTTTTATCTCGACAACAAACTTTTCCTGTACCAACAGTTTCATTTCATTGGTAGGCAGATTAAGAAAATTGCATGCATGAGATGTTATGGGACCCACAAGAAGTCACGTACCATCGATTGCGTATGCATCTTAGTCACTCACTCGACATTGGCAACTGGATAGGGTGCTAAACAATCGGGTTCAAGAGGTTCTCGGATTCGAGCAAAGAACAAGCAGACAGATGGCCCTGAAGTTGGAAAGCAGCCTCGGCGGCCTACTACTGATATGATCCCCTGTTCATCAGCGTGGGATTGAATTACGTTTTAAGCCCTTGCTTTCTTTTTCATCTTCGTTATTTATGAAACAAATTGGTAAATGTTCATTCAGTTATTGCGATAGTTGTCTGTGCGATGAGAAAATTGGCATAAAAAATTAGTGGAACAAGACAATCCGATGAGATTGTACTGCACTAAGGTTGAAAACACATACTGATAAGTGACCAAGACTTTTCCACATCAGATGCTGCCACAAATAATGCAGAGTGAGCTGGTTGCACCTCCACCTACTGGAACCCAGTTGTTTGTGAAAATTTGGTGGCCTCTTCTCTACGTCCCTACATGGATGTCTAAGCGATTCCTTGACCGGAAGTTACTCCTGCCGCACGACATTAGACAGGTGAATGGCAGGAAACATTGCAACTCCCCAATGTTCCTATCTTCCCATCTGGTCAATCTATACTCCGATTCTAACCTCATTTCAAGGTCACTGCGCTGAGTTCCAGACTTTGAAGCACCTTATGGTGGTATGAGTGGGATTTTCCACCTTACGAGAGGTAGGACCCATCAAAACGGCCAAAAATCTGGATTACGTTCCCAGTCAGATATATATAACCCAGGGAAACCAGAGAGCAGAAGTGATAACTGTCCTGAGATCGTGATTTATGCAAGGCAAGCTTTTTTCCGGGAATTCTTTACGAGTTTCTAGATATCCCTTACTATTTAAATGCAAGGTTTCTACCAAAAGATCTTTTTGTCACACACTTGCTGTTCCTCCATAAGCGATAGTTGATAGTGGAAGTCGGTGCTTCTCAATCATTCTTTTCCCCCTTTTTACTTGGGGCCCAAACCTTTTGGATTTCCGTGAAAAGATTAGAGAAACAGGGCCGACCAAGATGCGGGAGGTCCGTGACTCGATGGAGTCATGCCCATCTAGATTACATTATCGCATGTAAATCTAACGGTTAAGGTGGGATGATTAGCGGCGGAGAGCTATGAATTCCAATGATTTATTGCGTTCTAAATACTCCTCTCTTTATTCAAAATATTTGACAATAATTCCTTGAGTTATTCCTTTAGCGTATGCATTGGTTGATACATTTAACTTGATTCCAACAACCTTCGAATAAATTACCGAGTCTTTTTCATTTATTATGTCCAGTCCATAGGTGTAGTCAGCAACCTCGAGTATGGGATCATGGTGGCCGCAAGTGCACCCACCCCGCGAATCGACCAGCTACCGGAGTCATGGGTCTCATTCTAGATCTCCGATCTCCTTTGATGAGATCTGACGGTGTCATTGGAAACCTACAAGGAGAAGAAAGAGTCAGAATATTGAACAATGTAAGCTTGAAATTAGTTCTCAATTTTAATAAGCATTCCTTGTTCTTGAAGGTCACGGAAGCAAACGTCCATCAGACTGCTTCCATGTGAAAAGGATGGCTGATATTATCTTTTGGCAAAAGGTATTTAAAAATCCAGATATGCCTGCTTAAATAAGGAGAGACAGGGAGACCCAGTTGGGCCAATTCAACCTCATTTCTTGAATTCGGCTCAGAGCTTTTGCAGTCCTCATCTTCTAAATAGGGAAGGATCATCTTCTAAATAGGGAAGGAGAAATGGACTCGAGATCGGGTCGGCTACACATCGTGTTCTTTCCTCATCTTTCCGATGGCCACTTGATCCCAACCGTGGACATGGCCCGAACTTTCTCCTTGCACGGCGTGAAGTCGACCATAATCACCACTCCGTTGAACGCGGCCTTCATTTCAGAGACGATCGAGCAAGAGCAGAAGCTTGGTCTCGAGATCAGCATACGCACCATAAGGTTTCCTGCCCTGGAAGCTGAGCTCCCTGAAGGCTGCGAGAATCTAAATCTGGTGACCTCGCGTGAAATGGCACTTAATTTCTACAAAGCCATTAGGCTGCTCCGCGGCCCACTCGAGGAGGTCCTGGAGGAGTGCCAGCCAAGCTGTCTTGTGGGGGACACCATGTTTCCATGGGCAACGGAGGTTGCCTCGAAGTTCGGGATCCCAAGACTGGTCTTTCATGGAACAAGCTTGTTCGCAATCTGTGCGTTCTTCAGTGTCAGATTCAACGAGCCCCACCGACAAGTCGGGTCTGATCACGAACCATTTATTCTTCCGGATCTTCCCGATCAAATTACAATGACCAGGATGCAGCTTCCAAGCTATGTTCGAGAGAGGACCGAGAACGAACTCACCAGGATGATTGACGAGTCAGTTGAAGCAGATGGGACGAGCTACGGAGTTGTAGTGAACAGCTTCAGGGAACTCGAGCCCGCCTACTCAGACCACTACAGGAAAGTTTTAGGAAGGCGAGTGTGGCATCTAGGCCCCGTTTCACTCTGTAACAGAAGCACAGAAGATAAACAACAAAGAGGCAACAGAAACGAATCATCCTTTGAAGGACACGGGTATTTGAAGTGGCTCGAGTCGAGGAAACCCGATTCGGTAGTCTTCCTTTGCTTCGGAAGCAAGTTCAAATTTTCAGGTCTGCAGATGCTCGAGATTGTGATGGGTCTTGAAGCTTCAGAGCAGCAGTTCCTTCTTGCCATCAGAAATCAAGAAACCAGTGACCAAGATGATTTGTTTCCAAAACAGATCGAGGAGAGAGTGAAAGAAAAGGGCAATGGACTGATCGTTCGAGGGTGGGTTCCACAAATTCTAATCCTCGAGCATGAGGCGATCGGAGGGTTTGTGACTCACTGCGGGTGGAACTCAACCTTGGAGGCAATCACGGCAGGGGTCCCCATGCTGACATGGCCACTATATGCAGAGCAATTTTACAATGAGAAGTTGGTGACTGATGTCCTGAGGGTTGGAGTGCCATTGGGTGCCCGGGAGTGCGAGCGATGGAACTGTGAGAAGCAGTTTTTGGTAGGGAGAGATGAGATCAAGAGAGCTGTGGTTCGGGTTATGGTCGGGGAAGAAGCAGAAGAAATCAGGAGACAGGCGAAGCTGCATGGAGAGGCGGCAAGGAGGGCAGTCGAGAAGGGTGGATCATCTTTCTGTGATTTAGAAGCTTTGCTAAATGAGTTGAGGTTAAAACAACCGTAGAATTTGAGAAATCATTCTGTGGTCAGAACTTTTAATCTACAGAAGAAGAACGTTGAATTCATGAGTAGTGGTATCTAAAATTTCATCTGCTGGGCTCTTAAAAGATACAGCTTTCTTGACTATATATTTTTTCTATTCATATTAGTCTAATCTGAACGAAAAATCTCCCCCAAAAGACAAATCTGTTAGCTGTAGAGAATCAAATTTCTCGTTGGTCACTTCCGTACACGGGTACTTTTCTTCAAGGGTATATTGAATCTGTTGCTTCGAATGGATATTTAGATGTAAGTTTCCACTTTTCACTTGTACGGTTACAAGCAAAGAAAGCAAGGTAAACATCGCCTGCGAGACTGCAGTTTGTAGGGCATGCCGGTGTTAATATGTCGATTCTAGGGGTAAAGTTTTCCTGCTGCAAAATAAAACAAAATATCCGCCCTTTTGACAGGAGAACCGCATAGAGTAGCGTGGGCAGCGACACATCAGGCAAAATTCAAGGTCAAGCTTGCGTGATTCCATTCTGCCTTGGTGCGCACTGGTGTGGTTTCAGCATCATGTCCTGCAGCATAGTTTTATTGGCTGGGTAGCTGTCCAAAACAGGCTCCGCTCCTTACGCGGGACACACTCCTTGCCTGGGTGAGAGGGGTTGATCTGGTGTGTGCTCTATGCAGGCAGGAGGATGAAAGCCGTGACCATTTGTTCTTCGATTGTCCTTATGCAAAGCAGGTGTTGCTGGTCAGTGGTTTATCTCGATCAGTAGGGGGCCAGAATGAAGAGCTCAGCTGGCCTCTCCAACAACTTTGAGGCTGGACTGCCCATATGGAGGAGTCGCCTGGAATGGTTACATGTATAACATGTGGAGGAGATGGAATGAATTTGTGCACGGGACTGCCCACGGTGAGCAAGCTTCTATTGAGGCTGTTTGGCAGGCTATTAGAAGTGCGGTATGGCATCGCCTTTTGGGTATCCCGAACTTAAGCAGGACAGTTAGGACTCCTTGGCAACCGCAGCCGCCACTTAGTTGGGATATTAGTCTTACGAGAGACTAAGGTTGGGCTGGATTGTGAGACCTTGTATGTTTGATGACTTGTAAATGGTCATGCAAGGCCTTGGTCTAGCTGTACTTCAATGCAAATAATTAATAAGAACGCCTCCATTTTGCATGGGAAAAAATTATTTCCTGTTACATCCTTTCTTCGTTTTGCTAGTTGAGAAAAATAAAAAATGGAAAGTCCAAGTGTCATAGAAGTTGTCGGGGGCTGTTACCGAGTCATCTATGATTTCTGCAGAGGAAACAGCCATCTCCAGGATTTCAAGTCGAGGTGGTGCTTGTGGGACTACGATGGGACTGTTTCATCTCAAGAAGACCAAACTATTTCAAGAAATCTTGGTGGGAGCTCTGAAACTGCTTCAGTGCTCTCATCTGAAGAGACAGATGCTGCTCCACCAAACACTGTCGCTACAGACTCTTTCCCAGAGCCCTCGAGCACAGAGAGCGAGTTCAAGGCAATGGCTGCTGGTGACTCCATGTTCACATTCGGTGATGAAGAGGACTATGAGGGCGCATGAACCGTGCGACTGTGGGGCCATCCTCTGTGGTAGGTATTACTTTGCAGCTCTGTAGATAATGGCTTTGAAAGCTGCAAGTTTTAAAAACATTGCCAGTGAAGGATAATTTTGACTTGTCCCTGTTGAATCTGTAACGTATCTGGTTTCGGCTTAATCGCTCTTGCTTCCTGTAAGGAAAAACACAAGAAATATCATTGTACTCTTGTTGGTTTGAATGGGAATTTACAACTCCTTATTGCATATTATGCAGTCATCTTTTCCAAAGGGTCGCACATACTATAGTTTCAGGTTCAAGCTCAATATGATGACTCCCGGCCTGTACCTCTTGGATTTCTTCCATCCGATGGTCTCCTACTTTCCAGCCCCACGGGACAAGTGTTTTCTTTATTTTATGTCAATGGCAACAGCCATTTAAGAATCGAGATGGAGGGCATCGCGCACGGAGATCAGGAGGAAGTTGAAAGATGGCTTGAAGGGTCATGATGAATAGTGTTGAAGTTAGCTGGGTGGTCATTGGCAAAGCTGGAGCATTAAGGGCGACTCAATCATTTTGGCCTGGGTAACGCAAAGAGAGGGAATTTGCCTTTATAGGTGGAATCCATAAGGATTTAGAGAGCGACTTCTCCAATTATTACTTTTACCTTTTTTCTTCTTTCTTTACTTCTATCCTTTTTTGCCCCATTCTGCAATTGCAAAGAGAACTAGTGGATTGTGTCTCTTGTTTGTGGGGGAGTCAAAGCTGTCGAGCTTGCTCAATTCATCTTTCTTTTTCTTTTTTTCTTAATCAAACTTCTTCAGTTGGACATTTTTTTTCCCTTTGGTCAACATGGGCGTGTGAGGGATCTCATTATTGTGTATCTGGGAAAAAAAAGAGAGGAGAAGGACTGTGTTCACTCCTCCATGTCAAAAATAATGAACAACCAACCCATCCTTCGGCTAACGTCAAGACTCAAGACCTGGGGTCCCTGCAGAACGGCCCGTGTGAATTCTGCGATGGAGAGAGGAAATCGGACAGCAGCAGTTGACTTACAATTCAGATAGATTTGAGACCGGCCCTAACCAACCACCTTTTCCATTCACTTGCTATCATGTTTTTGACCCGCAAGAAAACCGAAGAACTATCAATATGATTATTTTGTATCCGAAAAAGAAAACTGTGAACAAGTTGATGTTGATGATGATGATGCCTCAGGGTGAGAAATTTACCACAGGTAAACATGATATTCATCTCAACTTTTATATCTCCTTATCCGTATTTTTCCTTTTACACTCAATTTTCCTTACGCAAATTGAATTCTTAAAAATGGGTCCACATGAATCGTGTCAAACTTTTATCCTACCCAAGGGCTGTGCGGAATAATCTAGTCCTAGAAAGCGTTTCCTGTTATATTTTATGGTCATGCTTACCGCACGAAACATGTCGCGTGAAAAGACTTGATTAGCAATCAATGTGGAGTAAGTAATAGAAAAGCTTCAGGAACTTTTGTTGATCGATGGGTTCGATTGATTGTGGGCCGAACGACACTTAATCTTAACCAGATTTTTGCTCGAAAGGTTGTTCTGTCAGCAGCTAAAAAGGCTTGTACATCTTTCACGTAAGATGCTTAAAGCTGAAAAGATTAATTATAGGACAGGCAAGAATGATTAATATGTGAGCCTTATTTTTAATCAACAAAAATAGAAAGGTTGTCCGAATTTTCGTATATATAAGACAAATCGAACTATCATTACTGAGCACTAATCTCACCAGTGTAAACTCAATTCAGTGAAAGTCAAACGACTCGTTGTAATTATTTCGANCTAGAAAAGGGAAAATTTTATTTTTTTTACCAAAATATGAAAATATGGAAAAAAAAAGAAGAAAGAAAAAGGAAAAGAAAAAGAACTTGGGGTTCATTAAGAAATTCTTGTATCATACTCAATTCTCGAAATATATGACGTACGGAGTGGCTCATTGTGTCACCATGGACCCAACCTTCTTTTATCATTGATAATGACCAAGGCTAGTCTATCAGAGCTCATCTGGACTGAAGCTGGCAGGGAAGCGCGTACTTTTCTCTTTTCTTTTTGAGACTCTAGATCTTGTGATCTTGGACTCTGCAGAGCCTCAGCACTCTTTTTTATGCCAAAAAAATCTTTATAGTATTATTTTTAACTTAATAATCAATTTTATTTTTTATTTTTTATATTTTATTCTATGTATATTTGATAGATAATAACTCCTTATGTCATACACATGATAGTAGATTAAATTCCAAATACCCGTCACCTATTACATGGCTACTTAACTTACAATTGTCCAGTGCATGCTTTTTCATCGGGACGTTAATTGTGACTAATAATTATTATATATGCGTCTAGTCAGTAGGCCTAGGGAGTAGAAGGTTTGGCATCACTGCCAACCGACATTTCCGTCAGAGCAAAGCACAGGATGTAAGCGTCGCTTAATTTACTGGGATGAAAACAAAACTCGATTACCAACCGAGACGGTCCGGTCTCGACCAAAAAAGAAGGAAAAAATATAAAATAAAGTTGGTTTTCTACGGTTACCATATTCACAATATGAAAAATAAGGGGTCGAGAGAGAGCACAGCTAGCAAATCGAGCTTAGACGGCATGGTCAGATAAGACATTAGCATAATAATAATAATAGGCCCGAGAATGGCCTGAATACTTATTGGACCTGTTCTGACTTAATAAAAAATTTCACGGTGATTATTTTTGAAAAAAATAATCTTAAGTAATTATTATAAATTTAACTCAAATTAATTAGAGAGTTTTTTTTCCTCTTTACCATCTAGATTTCATTTGTATAATTAAAATACCTTAGATATTATTTAAGAGTATTACTTTTATTTTAATATAACTAATTTCTTATATTAAATTAAAATGAAATTTTAGTACCGAAAAAAAAAATTCCAATTCGAAAGATCAAAATACTTCATCTTTGGAATCCACTCTACTCTCTTTCATATTTTAGGGTTTTGATTTTTTTTTCATTTTTAAATTTCGTAGAAAAGGTGTTGTCCCATTGTTTTGATCGTGTTAATGGGGTCATTTTCGTGGGCCCGGCTTGATGTCCGTGCCATTACATTTTTTGCCCGCCATAAAAAGTTAAAAACTGATTAAGTTCGACCCCTCACATTAACTCCATATTATTTTCCACCCCTCAAACAATCTCCACATTCAACGAGTGCATTCTTTGTCGAGAATCTTATTACGATTAATGTAGAAGGTTGATGTGAGATGATTACTAATCAATATGAAGTGCTGTACTAATTATCTAATATCCATGATTAATAAATTAAATATTTAATTTTTAACTTTACCCTTAATATGCTAATATAAGTCAAAACGGTTCAAGATCAGGAATAAAATTAATGTGGCGAAGATTCTTGCAACTCTTTGTTTCCCTTTATAATGCCCGTTTGTTAATTTGCCTTTATATGGTAGAATTGGCTATTTTACAAGCCCGCAGGGGCGTCCTAGCAGAATATCCGAGCATGATGGACCCGAAGGTAACTAATGGATAACTGGAGGACTTCTCTTGAAATTTCTCTCTCTGATTCTGAAATCCCTTGCGAATATAAAGAGAGGACGACAAGCGGGAAAGCTGCTGATAGAATACCGCTCTCTCGTCTCCTCTCCTCTCCTCCATTTCTTTTTATTTTCTCAGGCTCTTCTTTGAGCACTCTCTGCATAGCCACGGAACTGAGAACTCTAGAGAGAGAGAGAGAGAGAGAGAGAGAGAGAGAGAGATGAGTTCGAGCTTCATCTTCTCTTTACTGCCCTCTTCTCTAAAATGACGGAGAACGGGAAAGACCCAGCCAACCACCCAGAACCCCTTCTTCCAGGAAGAAGATGGCGATACAGAGCCATCAGCATTGCATCAGTGAGCCGACCGGAGGAGGAGGAGGAGGAGGAGGAGAAGAACACTTGTTCTTGCTAGATGCTCTGTTCTGTGAGGAAGAACAGAGATGGGAAGATGAAGAAGAGGTAGGGGAAGATGTCTCGGAAGAGGACCGCCCCGGACATGGGAGAGAGACCTCTTCGCTTCTTCCACTCCTGCTGCTAGAGCAGGATCTGTACTGGGAAGACGAGGAGCTCCGGTCTCTCTTCTCCAGAGAAGAGGAGGTGCAGCGAGAGGACTCCTGTCTCGGAGAGGAGCACTCTGTTTATTCGGGCTCTGTTCTGGCGGATAGGGGTGAAGCCGTAGAATGGATGCTTGGAGTGAGTGCTCACCATGGGTTCTCGGCCCTCACTGTCATTCTGGCCATCGATTACGTTGACCGGTTCCTATCAAGGCTTCTCGTAAAGAATGACAAGCCGTGGATCACTCAGCTTCTCGCTGTGGCCTGCCTCTCCTTAGCTGCAAAAGTTGAGGAGACCTATGTGCCTATCCTCTTGAACTTCCAAGTAAGGAGCGCATTCCACAGACTCTTTCGAAGTCCATTAACGTATACATTTAGTACCCCATATCGTTACATTTAGCAAAATGGGGTTAGGATTGTGACATTGTGGCCAGTCCGGCTGTACGATAATTCTCCGGCATTTATCATTTGTCAGGTGTTCTTGATCTTTTTGGTGTAGGTGGAGGGAGCGAAGTATGTGTTCGAGGCGAAGGCGGTACAGAGAATGGAGCTGCTGGTGCTGTCAACGCTGAGATGGAAGATGCATCCTGTAACCCCGCTCTCCTTCCTTGACCACATTATCCGGAGGCTCGGCCTCAAGAGCGACGTGCACTGGGAGTTCTTCCGGAGATGCGAAGCCCTCCTCCTCGCAGTGGTCTCTGGTGGGTACCTGCTACTTAAAACTTATCAAAGGAGCTATCAGCTATCTATGTATGATGTCCTGAGATACAAAGTGTCATGTGTTGCTCTTTGCAGATTCAAGATCTGTGGGCTATCTTCCCTCAGTTCTGGCCACTGCTGCGATGCTGCACGTCATAGAAGAGGTGGAGACCTGTAATCCCATCGAGCGCAAAGCCCAGCTTCTTCGTGTTCTTCGAATGAGCAAGGTTCGGATCTCCCTGTTGGTTTCCCCTCTTCGACTGTCGCATTTATCAGAAGAATCTACCACAAGCCCGATATTTAAGAGGAAATTAAATCAAACTGCGATTGTGTGATGCTGCATGTGAGTGGTTAGGACAACATCCCACACTCACATTGTCTTGCGGCTGGTGATTTTACGACTTGCTTCATCTTAGCATCTCGGTTTTCGAGATGTCTTGTATATATAGTCCTTGCTCATGGTGACCCGTAAGGTCTCCGTCCGTTTCATGCCGAACGAATATATATTTGTCAGGGCGCATTCCATGATATATATATATACTGTTTATCACATCAAGTTAGTAACATGATTAGTTTGACCCATCGAGATCTGTGTACTAACCTCATCATCATCATCTCAAAGTTGAGCTTTTGATCGATTCTCAACAGGAAAATGTGGAGGGCTGTTATCAACTAATCCTGGGCATGTCAACGGCCCAGATTGTCTGCCGGGGCATCACCAACTCGAACAAGCGCAAGCTCGACCAAAGTCAAGGCAGCCCATCAGGCGGTGCACCAGCGTCGCCCTCGACTGACTCCGGAGATGATATATTCAGTGACTTTTCTTGGAGCTCCGGGTCATCCTTCTCTCCCTCCCACAAAGGCCATCACCAGCCTCCTGTCAAGAGAAGCAGAGTACAGCTCCTAGAGAGGAGCAACTTGTGCAACAACAGCGCCGGAAAACTCCCGCCGCTCGGCCAGGTGTTCGTGGATGCCATGCACAGCCCGCCTTGATCTCCGGCCCCGAGCGTGAAACCGAGGATGCAACATTCGCAGATATGAGTTCACGTGAGACCGGGCGAGGACAAGGATAAAAAGGGTAAAATAATTGAGAGGAGAGGCTATAAAAGCTCGTGGCGTCTTATTTAAGACCCGCCAGAAAAGAACAAAAGCTGAGGAGGATACGATGGAGAGACAGGCAAAGGGCGGGAAGCAACGGACCAACGGATGGAGTATTGTTCTCTTTCTGTGTTACGTATAATATAAGCATAATATATTATATATAAATATATCAGACATATATATAATTAATGTGGGTTATATAAATATATAAATATATATATATATGATTCAATAAATTCGGAAGCATTTTTGTAGTAGTACTTAGCATTTATACCAGTTCTCGCTCTCGTTGAGTTCACTGATGGTGACACGGGATAGAAATACTGGATCTATTGCCATGCTGGAACTCACACCGTCTAGCTATAATACGTCAGCCTGTAGGTTCAATTTTAATATAGTGGGATGGGTTACACGTATCTGCATGGATTTTGTGAGGTCACCGTCCCCATCACCCCGCCTACTTGAAAAGAAATTCTCCATTGTGCACACTAATTATCCATCTACTTACTCATCAAGAAAACAGCGTAAATGGGGACATAGATGGTTGGAGGAAGAGAAGCCCACAGAAATGATGATGATGGGCAAGTTAGCCAATTGGGATGAATGATCGATGTCAATCCATTTGTGGGTGGGCGTAGTACAATCTCTCCTTTATATGCTGGTTTTGTTTTTTTTTTTTTGTGTGTGTGCGAGCAATAATGCTCGTGGCTGTTGCTCTCCTCATGCCGCGCACTCATCACTCCCACACTGTACTGGCCTCGCATGCCCAGAACCCCTTTTTTCTCCCAATTTTTTTCTCGGATTACGAAGGAGGTTGACGTCCTCAAGAATTGGAGATCAGATAGAGAGAGAGATGCGCTAAATTTAACTGGCAAATACTGAGTCTAACAAGTTGAATTCCACGTCATTATATAACATTCTTTCTCTCTCTCTTCTTTTTTCTCATGCTCATGATGCTGTATGATACTCGAACTTAGTCGATGGAATTGACTTATGATGACGGGCCACTGAGACGTGTTTTGATGGCCATTTAGACCTGATGACACCGGTGGTACGACTTATGTTCTAGTCACAATCGCAGAGAAAGACCAAATCATACAAGAACAGTAGAGGGATGATTCTCTCTCTCCCTCTCTCTCTCTCTAGAGGTTGTGTAATATTATAATGGGGGCTGCACCACATCGAACAAGAAAAGCTGAACATGAAAAGGTCAGCGTGGGGGTGGGAGTCGGAGATGTGGAATTTGAAAATGGAGTTGTGTCTCTGTGGGTGGGGGAGGGGACAAGATCTTTGGATTGTGTTTGCGGGAGATGGGATGTATCCCGCCGCTGTTGCGCTGCGATGTGTCATATTTGCCTCTCTTTCATTCAGCCCTTTTCCTTTGGTTACTGGCAATATAACTCACCTCTGTCATCACTTAAAAGAAACGACTTGTTAACTCTTATTTATCGTCGGATGGGGGGTTTGTGTCCCTTTGACACGGGGCGATGTCGTCCCTTTATTTAGCCACGAATGAGATTAATCGAGGAGCCGTCCCTTTAAGAATCGGGATAGCCCTCTGTAGAGTACGAAAATGATGCTCATCATGATTCATGAGAGAATGAGCATTGATTTGAACTGTTGTTTTCTTTTCTTTTTTCTTTTCAGAGGGAACCAGCTGCTGAGCTTGCTCCCAACCAAGAACTAGATGACGACGATGATGATGATTATTATTTTCAATTAAAAGGACATGGAAATAGCAAGTCTCACTGTCCCCCACACATGTCCCAATAATGTAGAATAATATAATGGCTGAGGATTTCTTCTGCTCCTCTCTTTGGTGTCAACTCCTCCATATTTAGAAATAAAACCCTTATTCATGGTGTCAACTGACTCAACTCTCCATATATATATATATATATCAATATAGATTTATGGGTTTTTTTTCCTTCTAATCGAAAAACTTTCCCCCTCCATTACAGCTGTAAAGCTGAGAGTGGCAACAAAAGAAGAAAAGACTATGAAAGCTTTGATAAGTAAGAATCGCAGTCCGTGGCCGGGGATTTTGTCTTGCTCGTTGAAAATTCATCCAGACGAAGGGCCAATCAGTCGAACCTGATTCCTTCAATTAAGGAGCCTTTTTTTTTCTTTATAATCTCTTCCTCTTTTCTTTTGGTTGATTCAAACTTGAGGTTTCACTGTTCTCCGTTGCCTAACCCAGAAATGAATAAGGGACGCTGACGGTCCAAGGAGATCAGAAGGGATGGCCACCGAGGGATGATGAGAGCAAAGAGACAATAGGGCCCAGATACTCCAATCGACAGAGCTCTGTCCATCTGTACACTGCTGCGCCATTAGTTAACACGTCAAGCACGTCTGATGCGTGACTTGAATTATTGAGCTCCGGATATCGATTCGTCATCAGACTGACTTCTCAGCCTCGTCCTCGTTCTCTGCTGCTTCTTCTTCTTCTCCTTCTTCTTCGATTATTATCTGTCAGAAGGAGTTAATGCATACAGACATAGATCGGCATCCTATGTGCCTGCCTGGTTCTCACTCGAATTGGTCGCATGTCATTATCTCCCCCCGCACACATGTAATGAAGCCAAAATCTGAAACCCTTCTTATCTCTATCTCTCTCACACTCTCTTGGTTCTTGAACGTTCTAACATAAACGCCATTGCTGCATGATACCCTTCTTTTGTTCTAACATTGAAATACAATATGTCGACTCATATGTCATCAGAATCAGATTGAGATTGGCTCTTCCCCCGCTTCCAAGAATTAGTTTTCTGAGGAGCCTCCATTGATGAACACAGGAAATTAGAACCCTTGAGTGGGTGGATTTTAGGAATTTAATGACCAATAAAAGACCTGAACAGAACACCATATCAAACAACACTAAAATGGAACCTGAGCTCAAAGGTTGGTCAATATGATCCACTTGGGAAACCATCATATAAACACACACACACACACACACACACACTCTCTCTCTCTCTCTCTATATATATATAAGACATGTATATACTTGTTTCCCGCTTAAAAATGTACTTTGGAATCCTTGCAGAAGTGGGTCCTTATCGATAAAAGATCCCCAGCGATCAAGCTCATATCTCCTATACACACATCATATTGAGCCCCACGTCTATCATATTTAGAAAGGACAATGTTGGAGGAGATATGATATGGACAAGCTGCATTGAATTTGATATGGAATTAAAAGGAACAGCCGGTTGGATGGGTATTGTGTGGTCCTATTGAGGGTTATAATTGGACAGTGCAATCAATGGGTGAGAGGTTTGCATCTTCCTCTCAATCTCTTCATTGGTCCTGTGGCCACTCGCCCCGTTCGTCTACACAACTCAGGGGATTGGCACCCGGGAACTGGTAATGACTGATGGGTCAAGACCTGAATTCATAATCTTCCTCAGGTTAGTTACTTTGAGATTTGAGGATGTTGGGTGAGATTTTTTAAATAATATCTCTCTCGAATTTAAATATTAATCATCGAAAAAGCTCATGAATAGAAGATTTTTTTGAAATCTAAATATCGATGTTCACTCACCAAAAAAAAAAAATCGCCATGATCCCAACCATTGCTCTGCTGCAGCTTATATTTCCAGGCTTAGCATTATTTAGGGCCATCATATGCACACACAGCACAAAGAGAAGGAATTAATAATGCTAAATACGAGTTATTAGATTTTTTTCTTATTAAATAATTTTGTCAAATTTTCCGGGTCATTAGAATTTAGAAAGTTCATTTTGATCCCTTTTTATATTCATTTTTGTTCAATATCTTCTACCCAAACGAGGCAGGAAAACATTCTATAAGGCTGTTTGAGCCCAATCGGCTCGATCTACCCACAGGCAGTTCAACTACACAAGCACAGCGATGGATCCAGTGATTTAAAACAACAAGAAGCTTTTCTTCTGGTAGCCCATGATAATGGATGCATATGTAGAGATGTTAAATGGGCTGCATTAGCCCAAACTCGGACCGTTCAAACCTAGAACCGACCCGAGCCACTCCTAACCCGACACATAACCGTTCTTATTGGATTGAAGAGTGGTATGGGCCGGTTAAAAAATATGAACCCGTTGAAACTTAACCGGCATGGGCTGTTACTTTGTTGAATTAGACCAAAATCGTTTAGAAATCGGCCTGAAATAATTGAAAAATTGACACATACCACCAAAATTTTACAAGTTAATGGTCGAATTTTATCGAATCAATTTAAAAATTAAAAATTAAAAAAATGAATAGTTCACAGGCCAAACTAACCCGTTTATAAATAGGTCTGGGCTAAGTCATATTTGCCTAAACTATGATCCGTAATTAGATTGGACCGTTTGCTTAATGAGCTAAACCATAATCAGATCAAATAGTTCTAAGTCCATTTTAAACCCGTCCGAACCGTCCTTTTAACAACCATATGTACGATCAGGTACTTGGCTTACGTACAGAACATGAATTGCAGTATCATTGCTCCATCTCCGTCTAGGTCGAGTGAAACTGAGCGAATGAGACTTACCAAGCCAAGGGCCATTTTGCATCCATTTCAGAAAATCGAAAAGTTTCCACAAGTTCAATCCATTTAGCTAACAGGAGGCAAAATCAAACAGAAGAGGGATAGCATTCATGTACGCAAAATTTAAGGAACAACCTCATCAAAAGATCTCGAAAGAGGAGCATGTTTTGTTGATCAACAACATGTCAAGAAGAAACCTACACACGCGTCAAACTCCCAAAACATCCAGGATATGCCTCAAGGGCTGGCTCCCAAACAACTAGGAGAAAGCAGCAGTTGTCTTGCTCCATCAATAAGTGACGATTGTCATGGGAAAATCGTATGAACAAGTTCCACAATGCGAACAGGGGCATAATAGTCAGTTCAGTTAAAGAAGTTAAAACGGTTCAATAAGGCACCTCAGCAAAATCATCCTCCTCGCATGTGAGCGCCGAGCTCAGCAAACTGATCGTCGGCCTCCACCGTGTCCTCTGATAAACGAACAGCATCAGGCTTCTGTTTCAGAATCTCAATGGCGTTGAGTACCAACTGAGAGGCCTTGATCACGCCAGTTGATTCGACTGTGAAGATGAAGCCGTCCTCCTTCGGATATATCTCAACAAGCCCCGGCTTCCCCATGGCTTCTGCCTTTTTCAGTACCTCGTCATCGTACATGTAGGCCTCAGGATCAACTACTACAACCTACAGAGAGTGAAGAAGAACTTGGATCGTTGACTTAAATACAGAAGCATTCACTTTTTTAAGACGACAGCCAATAGTTCAACCAAAGTGCTCTAGATTGATCACCCAGAAATCAAAGAGATTAAAATTTAATAGATCAAATATAAAGTTAACCATTCAGTATGACAGAGATCACCCGATACTGCCGCTTGGTTACTTTACCCTAACTTAACTTTGAGGAATCTGCTCTGCTATGTCATGTACGACTTTCTGACCTGGTTCTTAAGGAATGAAAGTAGGATATTATGTAACACCACAAGCCCACCACCCAAAAGTACTAGCTCGGGTTACATTTATCTTTCTTATATATATATATATATATATATATATACACACACAAACACACACATCAAGCAAACATCACAATAACATAATATTCACATGGACAAACGTGTTAAGGCATATGTTATTCGAAGATGGAAAAGTGTACTCACAACTTATCATAGAGTGAGAATCAGAAGTTCGTGTGACTGTAAACACCTAAAATGGTACAGTGAAAAGAAGAAAAACAGAAGGAAAATGTCCTACAATTCAACAGTGAGAACCAAATAGGAGCATATGAAGCACAAAAAAGATCGTAAATGCAATAAAGAGAAGGCAGAACATGGGATGTATAACCAACCTGATGTGTGTTAGGCTCGATGTCAAACACATTCGTAGGGCTACTCTCCACAAAACTTCTCTTCTCTTCAAGGGTTAGGCTTTCCATCGAATCTTCGTTAATATGGATCTCTGGTTCATACATGAAGGTTGCGGTGGCTGCAGGGGACCACTTGGCGTGATCTTTTCCAATTCCTTTCCTTGCAATTGCTCTCAGCCTCAGCTCTTGCCCCCGACGTAACTTCACGATAATGATTCCCCTGTGCGCAGAAACATCCCGCTACGTTTCCTTACGCAAGGGCAGATATTACCATCTCGTCCTTACACAACAACCAAAGAACAAGAAGGGCATTAATAATGGATGACTCAAAGAATATTCAGAATCACAAGTTCCCTCCTAATAATTGAGGTGTTCCACATCCAAAGCCTGGTCCTTTATCCACAGGAAAACCCGCAGAAGGTTTGATAACAATAAGACTAAAACTGATCTGAGCCCAATGTGATGAAAGCCGAAGATAAACAACAGTGAATTGAAACGCAGCCCAGTCAACAGTGAACGAGCTCGAGTAGCAAGTACAAGAGCAAATACCTCTGCTCAGAAGAATCGAAACCGGCGGAATCAGAGAAATCAACGGGAACGACCGTGTGATCTGAACTAATCAGGTCCTTGCTGGTGACGTCCAGGGTCTGGTCCGTCATGCACCTAGCCCTCAAGTGGAACTCCACCGAGCAGAACTCGCACTGGCCATCGCCGTCACAGGCGTCGCAGTCCCGTGAGAAGCGCATACTCATGGCACGCTCGCTGGTGAGGGGGATAAGGCCGAGGCGGTGGGCGATGAACTCGTCGTTGAGGACGGACTAGTTTACCTCGATCTCGACGAGGTCAATGGCGATGGTCGGGACCTCGACAAGCATCACGCGCCGCAGCGCGTTCGCCATGCTGGCATCCGTGTCGCGGAGCTCGAACTTGACGTAGTCGTCCTTCATCTCCCTTATCTTGATCTTCGGGAACCGCTGGTACGAGGCACCGTCCATTGCCGTCCGCCGTGACTGCTCCGCGAGCTTCCGCTGGCTTCTAGGGTTTCTCAGTAAGGAGTGAAGTCTTCGCTTAGCTGAGAAATTGGGGTAGAAGGAAGCCGAGCCAGGGGTAGGACTTAACCCCTGGTGCATGGGTTTTGGAGAACTCCCGGAACCTCCTGGAACGGTGCGTTTAGTAGAGACAGTAATCTAGTGATTTTTTTGGGGGGTATTTATCTCGAGTAAAATTCATTGTAATCTCGTATTTGCATAATAGATTCTACTGTTTTCAAGATTTTACATACTGATCACTTGCACTTGAGGAAATCCGAGATTGTGTCAAACATCCTTCATCACAAGGACAGCAGAGAGAGAGGGACAACAAGACGAGATTTTTTTGCATTGAACTGATAATTCTCTTTTATGAAAGCATAGAGGTATAGCTGTCCGGCCCGGGTTCAGAGCTCTTACAAGCCCGCTCTGCCGGGTGGACAAGATTTTTTAACAACTTGTATTCTAAGCCCTTATTGCAGAATCTCTGTGATCAACAGCATCGATGAGTTCCCAGAAACAACCTATGCCAAAGAGATGAATAAGTCGTTTTACAGATGATCTGGTATGGAATAAAGAGTTGTTGTCACTTGCCAAGAGTTGATCAGATCTTTTCTAGCTTAATCATCTGCAAGGAACTGACCGCGAGAGAACGTACTGTATCATTTGATCATAATGCATCTCATTGGCGATCCCTCTGCCATGAACAACCTCAAGGGCAAGCAATGGACAGAATATATCCCAGCTGGCACATCATCGAGCTTGAGACCTTCCGCCAGAATAATTTCCTGAGGAACGAACATTTCAGAGGGATTCAGCTTGAGTAGCCACAGCAGGCGTAACAAAACCAAGAGAAACTTTATTATCAATGAAAGAACTCGTACCCGGCCTTTGAGGAAAACAAGTTGAGATGTTATTAGATCGTCATAGGCAGCAACGGACAAGTAATCAACTCCTAAGTTCAGTTTTATGTATCAAGGGATGTGTGTCAGCCAAAACAAACATCTCCTGGAATAAATAAAAAATTTACAGAAAACACATGTAATGATAAGATGTGATGTGAACAGCACCACGAAGGCCTCTCATCATGTAAGTTCAGAATCTTATGCATCTCAGGACAACCATAGATGAGATAGGACAATCACTTGTTATGGAGGAGAGCATATAAACAGAGGTGCTGCAACTTACCGACAAGTTTGATGTCCGTGTTCTCAACCAACCACTTTGCTCCATCCTTCATAAAACCCACATAGCTCGTGTCGAATTCCTTCTTGTACATGAGCCGTCTGGTAGAAAAACAGAGGGAGTTTTATATCTGTTCATGTTTTGGTACTGTTACAGTAAGGCAATTCAGTTCCTTTGTTCAGCATTTGATCTTGACAAGTATAGCTGAGACAGATAGCAAGACAGCAAATGAAGAGTACATGTAGATTTACCTATCAGTGTTTAGAGTTCGGAAGAGAACACGTCGAACTCCCTTAGGAATGTGCAAGGACGACATAACTTCGGCTGGAAGAATTGACAGCAAAAGAGGGAAACGATTCTGTGAAAATTGCAGCATCATGTGATCCCTTTAATTTGTCCATCTCTATTCCTTGTTATTCCTAGTTCAGTTTGCTCATGCTATGTCCGACTTACGAATAAGAGATCAGTTCAAGTATATTTTGATGTGCGTCAGCAATATTTGGCACATGTTGCTCATTATTTAACAGTTGATAAGAAAACTGCACGAGTAAGTACCAGTTGGGTTCCCATGTGTGCTGGCAGTTTCAGCTCGGAGAAGTTTGCAATCGATCCATTCTTCATGCTCGCCCGGAGCCAGAGGTATTGCCCCAACCCATCTGCGGCCTCCCAAGCCGGCATCTCAGGGGTGATCCGGTGGCTTATGTCAAAGATCCGGCCACTCGCATAGGTTTCCCGTCGGAGAGGCCGGAGGTCCTCACTGAGAGAGCATTCTGGGACGGTTGGGTAGGCGTCGGAGGAGGCAGTTGCAGAGGTGAGGAGGAGGCAGAAGAAGAAGATGAGGGCTTTCATGGTGACTGTAAAAGTGGAGCCGAGTGAATGAAGAACGAATGCAGAGGTTTAATATTTCAAGAAATGGAAGAAATTTGAGTCATGGAATGACACTCGACATTGACAAGGACTTGATGCCAATGCCACACAAACTACATGGAACTTCAATCCCGACTGCCGACGCCTCCACTGAGCATGAAGTCGCCATTACACCCCTGAAGTTTCGTTGATATGTGCAATCATGGCCCTAGGTCACTACACTTTGCCTCGTGTACTTTGATAACCGTTTCAATCTGATCCTTTGAATCTATTTTTATACCGTCTCATGTTCCAGGAGTATCAGCATATGCGCTTACCCCAGCGCAGTCTTAACAGGGAAGGTTACTACTTGCAATACCCATTCACATGGAGAAACTTTTTCTTTTAGTCCACCAACCAACATTTGAGCTTGGCATGTACTTGCTGAGGAGAGGTTTCCGAGGCCTCAGTTGAATGACTCCGTCCCATTGGCCCAAAAGAAGAAAGCTACTCGATGAATAGCTTCCTAAAATGCTGCTTCATTGTGGCACATAGAACTGCCATAAGTAGCGCATTCTCTGCAAAATCATCCGAAAAGCACTCTGCCTACAAGGCCATGGATGTAGAGCAGCATGCTAAAGTGAAAATACTCCCCAAGCCCTCGCAGTCCTCTTCTCTGTCTGACGTCCTACAGTAGTCGGAGCGACAAGTCGACAAACGCAGTTCGGGGAAGAGCTGCAGAGAGAGCCTATAGACGCTCAAAGAATCGGTTGTCATGATAGTATGCTTCGTGAGAGACTTCTACTAATAAGAGGCAGCAACCTATGAAGAGCTTAGCTTAGCTTAGCTTGCATGGTGAATCAACAAGTCATTGACCCGATCGGCGATCCCTCCGCCTCGACCAACCTCCTGGGCCCAATCCCACGGGGCCCAGCTGAAGGCCCACTGTTTCGCAATTTCGTGGGCCCAATACTCTTCCCCTCTGGAAATTAATAATCAAATCAGATGCCCCTTTATAATTTGAACTTTATAATATATATACGTATATGAGATTCCGATTAAAAAAAACTCACAAGCAACCTGCAAAGATTCATCGAACTTGCACCAACGGCATTGAATATTCATCCACCAGGTTTGCATCTACCAACCGAACCTGACATATAAAACGCGTGGTGGAATTAATTTACTTGAAACCGAAATGCAGATGTAATACGGGATCCATAATTATTTCTCTTGTCACCAACCCTGAGTTGTGATAGGCTGTACGGTGTGGCTCTTCTCTTTGACCCGCCGTGTACCTTACTTTTATCAATCATCAGCCGTATCATCGGTCTCACAGTCACACGGTTCCCACCGTCGTCTGCTTGAATTCCAAGCACATCGGCCGTCTAGAAGTCAGTGCGGTGTGCTCAAGTCGTCGCGACGCGCACCGCCTCAGCTGCCAAGACTTAGAATGAGTGCCTTCTCGGTGGAGCCAGTCAACGCTACGATGGACTTTCACGGCTCCGCCAACGAAAGACATGACGATGAGATATCGAACTTTGGAAAAAGTCTTCGTACAAGATTACGAATCCGGTTCTTGTGATTGATGTTGTGCTCTTCCTGGATTGTTTACCGAGGTCGAGAGCCGAGAGCAAAAAGGCAGGTGAGGATTAATCGAGATTCGAGTGTCTCGTTGGCTTTCAATCCGTGTGCTGTAATTGCCTTCCTAAACCCACCCTCCCGTCCGGCGATTCGCACCAGGCGGTGAAAACCGACCCATTAAATTGAACAGGTAAGTCTCACGTGCAGTTTGACTCGACAGGAAAGTCCACGATTGATGACATGCTGATGCACGGCACTTGCATTATTGAGCACTCCATCAAAAGTGTTTTTTTTTAATATAGATGATGGGTCAATCTAAATTTAATATAGATAGATGATTAAATAATAAAATTTTTTCAACGGTAATTTCTTTATTTACTTAGAGTTAATATTAAAATTTTATATGATTATTTTAATTAATATATATCGGTTTGATATTATTTATTTCATTCGGATCTGTAGTTGGAGAATTTATGGGGTGGTACAGTCACAGTTTCCCAATCAATTCGAGGAAAGTACGACGTTGGATCACCGCGTAAAAGGGAGCGGCTGCTTGTTTCTCCGCTGTCCTCCGCCATTGCGTCAGTCGGCTGTAGGCACCGTCACCGGCCGTCAAACTTTGACTCCGGTAGCCTTGATCCGTGGCGGTACCTTTTATTGCCTCTTTTGTCCCCCCACCCCAACAACAATTTAATGGTTTATTTATTTATTTCATCCTTAAATGGAATTATCGGTCCAATAAAAGATTGAAAATACCAAAAATCAAAGGATGCAAAAAGACTGTTTGAGCGGACAAAAATGGGTTCTCAATCTGGAGTGATGGACAGGTACATGTGCCACGAACCTCTTTTCATTGTACAATGATCATTGTCCAAGGCCAGTACCACACAATTTCTCCCAATTCATGCCAATATGCTACTTTATTTGGGTCTTTTGCGTAGACGATTTGAGAGCTTGTTCTCACTAACCCGAGAACTTCACATGTAACTTCACATGTAACCCGAGAACTTCACATGTAACTTTCAAAACGCGTTTGAATGTTCGTGTGTATGTGGGTGTATAAATGTCCACCCATGCACCGATGATCTGCTGAACGAACCTCGATCAATGCCATTTGTAATATCAGACAACGAATAGTTTTCACTGTCGACGCCATCCGCTCTTCCTCTACTCTCCTCCGACCTTTCGTGTCACTTAGAGGTTGACTGTTCAACTGAGCAAACGTTCGATTGGTTAGTACCATAAAAATGGCCGGTTCCGCCTTCCTCAGACTCCCGGCCCCGCAGCCCCTCTTTGCCCCCGTCTGCCGCTCTTTTCCACGGCCAAGGTCCGCCCGCCTCCCCTGCCCGGCCGCATGCATGAGGCCTACAGTCCTCGTGGCTGAGAGGATCGGGGATGCGGGGCTGGCCCTCCTCAGTGAGTCCAACGAAGTTGACTGCAGCTTTGACCTCGGGCCCAACGAGCTCTGCAGCAGAATCCGCCACTGCGATGCCATGATCATCAGCAGCGGGACGAAGCTCAGCAAAGAGCTGTTCGAGTGCTCCGAGGGGAGGCTGCGGGTCGTGGGTATCGCCGGGGTCGGGATAGACAACGTGGATCTGACGGCCGCGAACGAGCACAGGTGTCTCGTCGTCAATGCGCCGAGCGCGAGCATGCTGGCGGTCGCCGAGCACGGTATCGCGCTCCTCACCGCCATGGCTCGGGGTGTAGCGCAGGCGACCACTGCCGTTAAGTCCGGTTAGTAGGTTAATTTCAGCTGTCACCGAGCAAAATCTTACCTTTTTGCTACCTTTTCCCCCCTTTTCGAAAACGGATATCCATTTTGTTGTTTTTGCGCTTTTCTGGGTGCATCTTTTTCCTTATCATTTCCCACCCCACAAACCCCAACCCTCCCCAAAAGAACGGTGACAGAGTTATGTGTTGGATTCTATATTCATGCGTTCCACAGATCAGTTGATTGATCGGACACAGAGGCAATCGTATTCAGGATAGATGCTCTCTGTGTTTGACAAGTTCAAGGTTTCTGAGAGCACGGCTGGATTTATTTGACTGATTCTTGTTTGTCTGTCTTTCGGTTTAAGCATTGCTGTGGAAAAACTACTTGATTCTGGGGTTAGTTCGTTGAAAACGAAAACCATTTTTTTGACATTTAAAATGAACAAGACACCCATTGACGTTGTCCGGGTTGAGTTCAAGTTTTGTTAGTAGAATTTACATCGCAGTGGGCCGTTTGAACCTGAAGCATTTATCTTGGTCGATCATTTTGGCTAACAAGTTACAGAAAGAAGTAGTGGATTTTTTTTCCCACATTTATGGAGCCAATTCGTCAACGTTAGATGTTTTGAGCCAAGGTTAATGTTTTCATGGGACAAGAGGACACCCTAGGAAGAAGTTAACTCGAATGTTTTCGGGCCATCATGCAGGCAGTAGGCAACAAAGAAACTTCAAGGGAATGCAAATCGCAGGGAAGACACTTGCAGTGATGGGCTTTGGGGAGGTCGGATTCGAAATGGCCAGGCGAGCCAAGGGCCTGGGGATGCAGGTTATTGCATACGATCCATATGCTTCCCCCTACCGAGCTCGCTCGATAGGGATAGAGCTTGTGGGCTTTGACAAGGCCCTCATGTCGGCTGATGTGATCTCATTGCACATGCATCTCACGCCGACGACAAGAAAGATGCTGCGGGACGAGACGTTCGCAAAGATGAAGGAAGGGGTTCAGATTCTTAATGTTGCTCACAGGGAATTGATCGATGGGGAGGCTTTGCTTAGAGCACTAGATGCTGGAATTGTTGCTCGAGTATGTTATTCTTTTTCTACGAAAACTGTGAAAAAATCCTTCATTTTCCAAGCAAGATTCTATTTCCGGAAACTGGTGGGATCCACGGTTTCTGAGGATCTTAAATGCTTTCAGGGAACTCCCGTTATCCTTTCATTCAGCTTGAAACCAGAAAAATGCTGATGAAAGTTGGAAAATGTTCTAGCGAAAGGCTTGCTCAAACAGTATTAAAGTGGAACTGATGGAATAATGATTATTTACCTTGTTGTAGGCAGCACTGGATATGGATTTGGAGGATCTTCCACAAACATACGAGCAATTAATTCAGCATGATCAAGTCATTGTGACCCCTAATCTTGGAGACAATACGATGGAAGCTCAGGTTGGTCAGGTTAATATTCGGAATTCATGCCGACTTTTGCCTGCTGTCTCTATGAATGTCACTGAGTAACTTCCTCAACAAATTCTCTGCAGGAAGAACTAGCGATTGAAATTGCAGAAGCTGTTAATAAAGCTTTAAGTGGAGATCTTCCTCATACGGTTGTCAATGAACCAATGGTTCCACCAGAAGTAATCCTCAATACTAAAACTTAATTCTAGAATCTGATCTTCCCAACTCTCAAAAATTCACATGAACTCGTCTTCTTGCAATTGGCTTTCTGCAGATCTTTTTGAGGTTATGTAAAATTTCATGGACATTTAACCAATCCATCTTTGAAACAGGCTATTTTGAATTTGATGTGTCCTCATATTGTTCAATTTGGTTCTCTCATGTTTAGCTTCTGATTGTCATTTTTTTTACCAGGTTCTTGCAGAACTTAAGCCATTCCTCCATCTTGCCAACAGTCTTGGAAGATTAGCCGTTCAGCTAATAGCTGGAAGTGGTGGTTTAAGGAGCGTAAAAGTGGCATATGCTTCTGCTAGAGAATCCGATCAGCTGGACACAAAGCTCCTCCGGGTCGGGATCATAAAGGGCCTAATGGAGCCCATCTCGAGTGTCATTGTGAATTGGGCGAATGCAGATTCCATTGCCAAACAGAGAGGGCTCAGGATCATCGAGGAGCTGATAAGTCTGCACGGTGCTCCTGAATACCCTCTTGAGTTCATGCAGCTACAGATAGCAAATGTGGAGTCAAGGTTTTCCAGTGCCTTATCGAAGGCCGGGGAGATCGAGGTTGAGGGACAGGTAATGTAAAGCTCCACTGAAGCTACTCTCGCTAAAGACCAACAAGCTGTTTATCATTTATCACTGAACTCCTAGAATAGATCTTCCTGACGTATGTTGGTGCTTCTGCCTCAACAGGTAAAGGATGGGATTCCATATCTGTCAAAGGTTGGGACCTTGGAGGTGGATTTCCGGTTGGAGGGTCAGATCTTGATCTGCCGGACGATCGACCAACCTGGCCTGATCGGACGGGTGGGAAGCATTCTTGGTGAGGCGAATGTGAACATCGGATTCATGAAGGCAGGCAGGAACCTCCTGACTCTCAAATTGGACGAAGACCCTACTGAAGAGACCCTGAGGAAGATCGGGGAAATCCCCGCTGTCCAGGAGCACATCTTCTTGAAAATGTGAAGAAACCTGCGATATACTCAGCACAAACCATTCTTTTGCATTTCTCAGTAGTTCCTAACAATGCAGCAAGTGCTGTTTCTGTAGAGTATATCGGTACAGAGGAAGGCCTGAATTACTCAATCGGCTTCGCAAGCTGTGTTGTCATAGCTAGTCATAAGGTGGCCGAGCACATTGTCATACGTACGCAGAGTCACATAACAGCAGAAGCATTTGTCATTGCTGGTAATAAACACTACTACCATAAAATTATCTTTATGTGGCTTCATGATTCCTCGATCATCCATCAATCTGGGTTTCATTTCCTTTACGAGCAAGAGAACTTCCGGTTGCAAGCTGAATGCACAGATTTAGGACAATCTCAGGAGAGTTGCCTGGAAACTGGAAAGGCTATTCTTGAAAGATACCTGGAAGCTGAAGCCGATGAAGGTCAGTGGGTGTGGGCTCAAATGGGCTGTTGTCTTATTATGACTTTCAAGGTATGAAAAAAATTGCAATATACGCATCATAGATAATGAATTTCACCTAAATATATATATATATATATATATATATCATGAACAGAAGCTTTCTTCTTCTTCTTTTTTTTCCTGCTACGCCTACCACATCTGATATAAAATACAAAAAAAAAAACTAAAATCTAGAAAAAAATAACCTTAAGTATTACAAAATACACATGACATAACGCAAAATCATACATCAACTCATGATCGACCAAAGTTATGCAAAATAGTTTAAGAGACCAACTTCGGGAATGAAGTTCTCTTTGCTCATAATTCCGAACTAACATGAACAGATCTAGAAACACGTGAATTTCAAAGGTTTTCACTCAATTTCCACCCCCAAGAAATCAGTTCATAATTTTTATTAAAAAAGGGGCAAATTTCGTGATTATTTTGGTCATTAATTTATGCCTATTTGATTTGCCCCACGAAGGTTGGAAGAATTAATATTTGTATTCTTTTTTTTACCATACACAATATATATATATATGTATGTGTTTTAGTTGTTGGAGTAGACCTATCAAAACTTGGCATTGCTTGAAAAATCATGCATGGGTCGGAATTTTCAGAATAATAAATATATTGGACTAAATCAACATGAAAAGTAAAAATTATTAAAAAAAGAAAAGTGTGATAAAAATTTAAAAATGATTATTTGTATATAAATAATTATATTTTGATAATAATTTTAA
>CXYZ01007734.1:1848785-1867759 GCA_900006705.1 Sonneratia caseolaris
AAAACTCATGGCGAGAAAAATCCTCGAGACAAATTTATTGGAAGGTTGAGGACACGAATCTCCCGCTCCAGAGCAGGACCAACTTGTTCCTCTGAATTTTTGGGGAACCCGAATAAAAAAAGAGTTTTTTTCCTGCTGAAAAAAACCACTATCCTTCTTCTCTCACTTCAAAGGAACCTGGCTGAAGCCCCAAGTCTCTCAACTGTACCCTGGACCAAGTATTCATTTTTGGTCTTGAAAGGATCGAGGACGGCTTCATGGCTTCCCTCTCTCTTGGAACCCATTTCTCCCCTTCCCGCCGCCACAGGAGATACTCAACTCCTCCCCTCCCTCCTATCCACCTCCACCCCTCAGTATCAATTCCTTCCCAGTCTCTGCTCGCTAGTTCCCCTCTGTGTAGGATCAGGGCTCCAAGGCCTCTCCGGGGTGGCATCCTTGCCAGAGCTGAGGATGAGGCAAAAGGGTCTTCGTCTTCTGTCCGGCCTCAGGAGCAAGATCCTCAACCAAACTCAGATGGGCGGTTCGAGGTGCTTGATTTATTCTTTCGTCCTTATGGGTCATTAATTTGAGGGATACGTGATAGTTGTGCCGTCTATTCGTGATTCACGAGCATGACTCTAATTGCACAAATTGTTGATAATGTTGCAAACTTGAGACTTTTCTCTTGTTTCCATTCAGTGTCACTAACTACCATCGCAGCCAGTGTGCAGATGTTAGTGTATGAAAACGCTTCCTACCAAATGGGCAGTCAGAACGGGTTTGATCATTTCCACTGAATCTTTGGATATTTTAGTACATTCACCGGCTCTGAATTTATCTATATCAAGTTATTGCTAGCTGATGATACCAAAAATAACCACTGGACTCTGGAATGATTATGCACGTCCATTTTCAGAGGATTGAACCATTAGGCGCTGTTCCACCAATCCGTAAATAGTTTCTGCGACTCATAAGTGGTCTGATTGTGAGTTAAATATGATCAACAAAAATCTTATCCCGAAGCGCTTCCCTTGTGTTCTGTTAAGTTATTTCCCCTGGTGATGTGCGACTTCATCATCCTGTTAAGAATGATAGGTCTATGATCTGAATTGTTAACAGTAAGATGATGCACTGTAGCTCTAGGAAACATTATTTTCCAACCATTGTTAGCTAAAGCTCTATCTAATCTTTCCCTTATAAAAGTTCTATTTGTTCTATTATTTTTCCATGTGAAAGTATCACCAAAGAAAGCATCTTGAAGAACCTGTAGCTACTCTACCACCTCTTTTTTCATCACTACTAAGAATTTCATTAAGATCGCCAATAATCACCAAGGGTAAGGAATACTATTGGACATATTGCTGAGTTCATCCCAAAAAAGCTTTTTGTCATTCCAGTATGGTGGACCATAAGCACAAGTTAAAAACCAGGACTTTTGGAAGGTTTGATGATTTATTCTTACATGAATTAAATATTCTGTGCTGTAAAGTACAGATATCTGAGCCTCTTTTTTCCATAAGAGACATAATCCTCTTGCCTTGTTCACTGCCTCAACTACGTAATGACCTGAGAACTGGAGTTGATTTGGTATTGTTAAGTATCTATTAGGATCACATTTTGTCTCCAACAAAAAAATCAGAGTAGCATTGTGCTCCTGCAAAGGTAATTTAGTGATCGCATTGTTGAGGCACCTCTTAGGCCCTACAATTCCAGCTCAAATGACTCAGTGAAATTCAAGTTGTTTCCCCTTTTTTCATTCAGTTGTTATCCTTCAATCAATACCAATTTGTTTAACTTCTTGATGCATATAACTTAAATATCTACTGTTTCAAAAAAGGACCAAATAGAACCAAAGCTGCTTCTATTTAAAAATATGCAAGTATTCTTCAAATAATCTTCAGATGAATGCAGGTGAGGCAAATTCTCTAGGACTCTTCTATGAACCTCTTCCTTTCTCTGATTAGAAACCTGTGATTGTTCTCAAAGTGCAAACAAATGATAGCCTAGATGGGAAAATCAAGAAAAGACCCTTTATATACTTGGTATTCCAATCACAGTAACTATACAATACCTGTAAATCTATTGCATGTCAAAATTTTAGTTATTTGGGGCCTCCTTTAACTTGGAGTTCGTTTTGGCAAAGCTAAAAGAAAATGCAGTCTAAATATAGAAGACACAATATTCAGATCAAACATTCAAAATTAGGGCTTGAGACACAATTTTTGATCTAGAACTTTTCACACAAGAGGCTCAGTCAACTAAAATAGCAAATTAGTTCTATATGGGATTTAACATAATGGAGCTATTCTAAACTTCAAATCATAGTTTAGATCTAGGATTTGAAAACTATTTTCAGATCTATACTTTAAAGCAGATTGGATAAGAAACAGATATTAGACTCAGAAAAGAAAATGGAGAGTTTATCAATTTTGAAATTCTTACGGAGGAGTTCAAGAGCTAGCTGAGATTAGCTGCTGGTGAGGTGAGAATGAAGCCTCTTCTGAAGACGAGAGGCAAACAGAACATAGCCCAGCAGAGTTCCCTTTGCTTGGCTACACTGTGTCTCTATAGTCAGGGTTTGCAATTTGTCACTGAGTTTGATTGGAGGAAGATCTAACAGTTTTTCTCTTTGACAAAGACCCTCCAGCCACTAAGAGGTTTTGTTGTTCCAATCCAGCACTCAGAAGTGATTTTTGGACCCAATGAAATTAGACAAATAGAGAAGAATAGAGATAATAGCCCAACATGGGGCCTAGGAATATTGTCAACAAATTGGAAATTGTAAGGATTGTCAACAAAGAGAATAATCATTGATAGGATTAGCCGTTTCCGGCAAGGGAGAGAGAGGAGAAAGAGAGTTACAAGAGACTGAATCGGAGGAGAAAATCCCATGCTTGGTGCATTGTTGGCACAAATTCCTTGGTGTCATTTTTTCTTGTCCACGTAGTTTTAAATGAGTACTAGGTTTTTTATCATTTTTTTCCGCTGACAACACAGACCATTCGCAGGACCTTACAAAAAATGGACCATGTGATCCTCTATGTTCAGTTGATGAAGTAAGCTCACGAGATTACGAGGCCACTTACCAGCCAAAGACAGATTTACTGAAAGCTCTTTCTATATTTGCTGGAGCTCTAACAGGAGCTGCAGCAATTAACCATTCATGGGTTGCTGAAAATCAGGTCCTTTGCATACTTTTTAACTTTTGATCCTTTCACTTGTTTAGAAGAAACTGGTTCCTACAGCAATAATCAGTTTGTACAGAGTAACAATTTTTCAGTTTTACCATAATACAGGATCTGGCAATGGCGATTTTGTTTGTAATTGGATATGGAGGAATAATTTTTGAAGAGTCTCTTGCTTTCAATAAAAGTGGTGTAGGCTTATTAATGGCCGTGGGCTTGTGGGTAATTCGCAGCATTGGGGTAAGAGTATGAGCAAGAAAATTATTTGTATCAGTTGAAATTATTTTTGCATTAGCTGGAAAAAGATAATTTCTTAATTCTTTTCTCTTCCATTAACTTTTTTCTCTCTCCCTTAGGCTCCCTCAACTGAAATAGCTGTCTCAGAGCTGACTCGTGCATCTGCGGAAGTTAGCGAGATAGTGTTTTTCTTGCTCGGTGCAATGACCATTGTGGAGATAGTTGATGCTCATCAAGGATTTAAACTGGTTACAGATAATATAACCACTAGAAAGCCTCAAACCCTTTTATGGGCGGTAAGTGCTTAAATTTTACTTGCATCCTTGCCATGAGATAGGAGGTCTTAACCGATAACTAAAGAATTCAATATACAGCAAAAGCCTTCTCCTACCTTTACATTTTTTGCAGGGTAAGAGGAGTTGATTAGATTGTGATTACATGTCCTGAGTTCTGCTTACCTGTGTGTGTTGTTACACAGGTGGGTTTTGTGACATTCTTCCTTAGTTCAATCCTGGACAACCTAACATCTACCATCGTGATGGTTTCTTTGTTGAGGAAACTCGTTCCACAATCTGAGTATCGCAAGTAAGTGCTGACAATTTCTCTCATTCAATATGATTCTTTCTGTAAATGACCTATAAAGGTGTTGCCATTGGAGTGTCCCTTGTGAATGATATTGAGACAAGTGTAGCTATGACTATGTCGAAGTTAATCTATGGTAAATTATCAATCTGACTATGCTGGTAACTAAAACATGATGTGATCCTAGAAAGATGTTCTGGCTTTAGCTGTGTTCATTTATAAATTTTCCACTTATGGGGGATAAGCTGTCTAAGGATTTCAAATATTAGTTGCAGCATGCTGACGCCTTAAGAATGTTATGTCATATTTAACTTGGAGAGATGCAGTCAAACTGGCATGGAATAGAATTACCTTTTAAAAAATATGAAAATGGAGATGCATCTGATTTATGTGGCAATTCTATCTGAGATCATTTTTTCTGTCATGGCAAACATGGCCTTTCACGTGAAAACTTTTCAAGCAAATGCTTTGTTTCATTGTTTAGACTTCTCGGAGCAGTTGTTGTCATAGCAGCCAATGCAGGTGGGGCATGGACTCCCATTGGTGATGTTACAACTACTATGCTGTGGATACATGGCCAAGTAACCACGTTGCCCACTATGAAGGTCTCTTACTTTGCATCTTTTGCCATCATATATTATTAATAACCATACCTCCTTTCAATCCTCCAAGTCTTTATTGTCACTCGGGTGCTAACCCACCTGTTCTTCACTTTCAGGATTTGTTTTTACCTTCAGCAGTCTCTTTAGCAGTCCCACTTGCTCTTTTGTCCCTGACAAGGTAGTATTTCTATATGTTTTTGATATCTGCAGATTGAAGTCATAGAAAACTCTAATATTTTAATTTTCTAAGTCCAGTGAAGTTAATGGCAAGGGACAGGACTCTCCCAATGTTTTGGCATCAGAACAGATGGCTCCTCGAGGGCATCTCGTCTTTACTGTGGGTATTGGAGCTTTGATGTTTGTTCCAGTATTCAAGGCCTTGACTGGTCTGCCTCCGTTCATGGGAATGTTGCTGGGGCTTGGAGTTCTGTGGATTCTAACTGATGCTATTCATTATGGAGAATCCAAAAGGCAGAAGTTAAAAGTCCCTCAGGCTTTATCACGTATAGATACACAAGGAGCCCTTTTCTTCCTTGGAATTCTCTTGTCTGTTAGCAGGTAAAAAAAAAAAAACTCCAGACCTTTTCCCTCTATATTGGCACATAGTTAAGAAATGCTTTGTTCTGGTCAGATATTTATTTCACATTTTTGTCTGCACTATGTTAATCATTTTCTGAAGAGAAGCTCTACTCCTTTTCATTCCAGCAAAATTCTCTGGCAGTTTCCCTTTTCCATTTTTCTGGCTTCTCCTATGTTTTGTGTGCACTGCAAAATTCTCGAAGAAAGTTTCCCAATGCATGGATGATCATAGTTTCCTTTTACCGTGCAGAATAAATGGTATTGATAATGAGTAATTTTATGTTCTACACATGATTGACATGATTCATTTTCATGCTTTATAGCCTTGAAGCAGCAGGACTTCTGCGAGAAATCGCCAACTACCTCGATGCCCACATCCCTAATATCCAACTGATAGCAGGAGCAATAGGAGTTGTTTCTGCAATTATAGACAATGTCCCCCTAGTTGCTGCCACGATGGGAATGTACGACCTCACCTCATTCCCACAAGACTCGGAATTCTGGCAGTTAGTAGCTTATTGTGCTGGCACAGGTGGGTCTATGCTAATTATTGGCTCTGCTGCTGGAGTCGCATTCATGGGGATGGAGAAGGTTGACTTCTTCTGGTACTTGCGAAAGGTGAGGAACAAGTTGTTTTTGAATGCTTTGGTAGATATGTATTGTTTTCTACAAGAAAATGATTTTGAAAATTGCATCTGAGGACAGTTTATTGATCATTTTATCTGCTTACCCTTGGTCAAATGAGGAGGAAGCAACGATAAATTTGTTGCTTCTAAGGCATTCTTGAGAACTAGTTCCAGAGTCATCCCAAAAAAGGTGTTTACTTTCTCCAAAGAAATTGATGGTCAAGAATGCCTAATTGGTCTCCTTTTGACAGGTGACCAGCTTTGCATTTGCTGGCTATGCTGCTGGAATTGCTGCTTATTTAGCCATGCACAATCTTCAGATCACCATCCCAACAACAGTGGCCCAAGTTCCTTTCCTCTCGGGTTCGTGAAGGTAGTGCTCGAGCTAGGTAGACTTTCATTTTCGGTTTCGAAATCTTTCATTCCAGCAACAGCCAAAGGGGGAAATTTGCTCCCATGTTTGTTTGTAAGAAAACAGAGGCAATATTCCACTGAAGTAAATACAGCAGGTTGAGTTAAGGTCAGGAAGGGACGCCTTCTCTTTGCCAAAACGACAGAGGGATGTCTAGTGATGAACCTTTGAATAAATGAGACACAGAACAATACTTTCTTCTTGTGCAGCAGCCTTAAAGTTGAGGTGCCGGAAGATGATTCCTTTCCGTTGCCAATGTGGTCTTTAAATGTCTCCCTTGTAGTTCAGTGGGTCATACATTCACATTGTGAGATGCTATAGACCACGAGGGAACCTTATGAATTCCTGCCTGTTCCAAAGCAGGATGTCATTGTTATTTGCTGTTCATGTCTGGCCACGAAGCCTCTTAAGATAATATTAGATTGTCAGGTTGTGAGCAAGCTTTTCAACTGCTAATTGCTGCGTAAGTTACAAAATGCTTAAGATTTTTAAACGGCTGTAGATTGATCTTTGGGAATTTCTCTTTTGACCAAATTTACAGATGTTCGACGTCTTATTCAAAAGATAATTCAACTCAAAAGGCAAGAAGAAACATCTACTCTGCAGAACATTCGTGATGCTATCTATCGCCTTCCCACCTAGTAATACAACTGAGCTCCCAAAATAGCCAACAAATATGCCCGACCAAAATTTGGGCACAGGAGTGAAATTATAGAGAGCGCTTCGCCCAACAATTTGGCACAAGGATGAAAACCAAATTGGGTCTATAGAAACAAGGCTGAGGGCCAACCATCATGAACTGTATCACAACTTAGGGAACGCGATCTCTTCGATCGCAGGGATATCCCCAATCTTCTTCAGAATCTCTTTGCTGGGCTGTTCATCGACTCCAATCGTCATCACAGCCTGTTTCCTAGGAGCAATCCTGCCCACACTCATGAAGCTAACATTCACGTTCTCTTCGCCCAGGACGCTTCCAGCACTACCAATCATCCCAGGCTGATCGATCTGCCTGCAGAGGATTATGCTTCCTTCCATGCTCACATCCACCACGAATGACCCCACCTTAGTGAGATGCGGGATCCCATGCTTAACCCTTCCCTCGATTCTGATATCACCTGAATCTGATATAGCACTAGCAGATTTTGACTCCACGTTAGCAATCTGAACCTGAATAAATTCCAGAGGGTTTTCAGGAGAACCATCGAGGATGATTCTCTCCTCAGTGATTCTGAGCCCTCTTTGTTTAGCAGTGAAGTCTGCATTGACTAAATTCACGAAGGCACTCGAGATGGGCTCGATCAGGCCCTTCGTGATCATTGTTCAGACAAGTCCGGTGTCGAGATCATCAGGTGCTCTAGCAGAAGCATAGGTAACCTTCATGGTACTTTTCACGCCACTTCCACCACCAACTAATTGAACAGCTAATCTCCTTAGTTTCTCGGCAAGCACAACGAATGGTTTCAGCTCAGTGAGGACCTGTTTGTGCAAAGAATCAAACCAAACACCATGCATCAGGTCTCTCACGTATTTAACCAACTCTACATTGAAAAGGAGCAAATTTTGGTATCCTTATTTCATGGTATGAAGAGACATGGAGATGGAACTGGAATAAATGGTGTCAGCTTTTGTCTAACGATCCATTTCCAGCTCGTAATCGTTCCAAAATAATGAACATGATAAAAATGCAGACATAATTAAAAATAGAGAAGAGAAAAGAAAAGACAAAAGAAACACGCTACAAACCTCTGCAAGAACCTTAGGGGTATTGATGGCAGTTGCAGCGAGTTCCCCTTTCAGAGCACCCACAACAGCTTCAGCGATCTCAATGGCGATGCCACTCCTTCCTGTGGATGTTGAACGAAATTGTACTCGTACAGATTTCTAGATATGCCATAAATGTACAGTTTCTTGCTATCTGATAATTATAACAAACCTGAGCCTCCATAGTGCTTGCTCCAAGATGTGGAGTCACAGTGACATTCTCATGCTGGACCAATTTGCTGTCATTTGGTGGTGGTTCCTCCGTGAAAGCATCAATTGCAGCCTGGAAAAGAGATGTACCATTATATTTGATCCTCAATAAAACCAATATATTAACACGGCCAACTCCATTTAACATTTAAGAGAATGTTATAAAACCATTCAGCCAACAGCCAACGTGATAAATCCATGACCTGAAGAAAAAGTTTCAAGTTTTGACCAATTGTGATGCCTTGAGCAATATAATGGACAATACATAGTTGGCTCCTTCTCGCATCACATCGGCAAGTTTACCAACAGACACCTTAGAAATCTCCAATTCAGGGAGAGCAGGCAATGGTCTGAACATTTTAAGCTCCATAAAAAGAAGAAAAGAAAAGACGATAAAACCTCAACTTTCTATCCAGAAAGCTATGTTAACTCGTGTGAACCTTTATTTAGTGAGTGAGGGAAGTGACTTTGAGCTGCTCTATTCTTCTCCATTCAACTTTTTGGCCAAGAACAAAACTTCTCCATTCAACTTTCCTTTTTCATGTCATTTGACAGTACTTAATACTCATTCTTGGACATTTTCAAATCTTCCAATAAGTAATAATTTACAAGCCCAACAGCCACGCTCACCCATTAAAAGAAAGGAGGAAAAGAAAACAGAAAGGTGATATTTTTCACATCAAATACAAGTACCATTTTCAGGCGAAATGAAAGGAAATTCATGATCAAAATTCGAATGCCTACGCCATCAAGCATTAGCAGGCGCCATCAAAACATAAGAACATCTTGCAGCATTATGAACAAAAGGAAAAATCTGAAACACGGCATTCTTACCTATCGAGGAGGGAAGCAGATTTTATAGCCCATAGGAAAAGAGGATGACAACAAGAAGCAACACAACGCTGGAGGCAAATGAGAGAAGATTGTAACCAGCTCTGTCGAGCAGGAACCACGGGGAAGTCGCGGACGCCAGAACTATAGCACCTGCACCCCATTTTCTTCCACAGGAGTAAATCAGCCACTAAATGCAAACAACCCAATGCACAGTGCAATCAACTAGCTGATCATGCTTATGACTAAGCACTAATCACTCAATCGATCAACCAGTCAGGTAAGAACAATGAAATCTCCGGAATTTCCGGTGAGAAGTGGGCTGAGCCTGATCTGAGTAGCTCAGCTCAAATTGGGCCAAGTCGAGAAACGATCTCACTATCTCAGCTTAAACTTATCCCATGTTCCAGCATCGATTGTGGAAGGGGCTAACTTAACCGTCAACTGCGTATTAACTGTCCCGCCAAGTCCAAAGGATAAAATAAAAAAAAAATGGCAAAGCCGGTCGGACCATGGCGCCGCTCACCCAATCAGCCGACAGCCTAAACGGCTGAAATGAAAGATCACTGCTACATGTATACTCCCGTTCCATAGAAGCCCAATAGCCTGAGCTCAGTGGGAACCGCATAAAATTCTACGGCTCAGTGCACCGGATTCTTGTATTTTTGAAGAGGCTCGTTTTGACTTTTCTTCGTCGTCTCCTTCTGCAGACTTGTCGTCTTCCTAAATCAGCAAATTGTGGCTGCAAATCAACGGCGGTGGACAAGAATCCTCCCAATTCTCCGTCCAGGTTGAGAGAGAGAGGGGGGGTTAGAGAGCCACAGGGCTATGAAATGGCAGCCCTAGCCTCCTCCCTCTCCTCTCTTCTTCTCCTCCCGCGCCATCGCTATCTCGGCCGCCATGACCCCCATCTCCACCACAGCTCTATCTCCTTCTCAATCATATCGCCTCGGATCTTCCCGGCCCGGAGGAGGATCCGTAACCCAATCGTCTGCTCCACTTCGGCGGGCGAGCTCAACTGGAGGGAGGATTCGATACCCGATAACCCTTCTAAGGTAAGTGTTCTGCTTTTGCTGTGCGATACGCTCTGCATAATTTGAGAGCCGGCATGTTCCATGATCTGCCTTGTTCATTTTGTTGCTTCAGCAGCACATGAGAATTTTAGATATGTAATGACTCCTTGATTACTCGTTGATGGAAAAATCAAATTGGGTTTGAGCTCCATGCGCGGAACATGAGCTTGTGTGACTGCTTGTTTTACTAAGTAGAGAATGGAACTCTCTGACGATGAATTAGATATAGACTGTCGGAAGCATAAAGCTTGAGGAGTTAGTCCATGATATGTTGTTAGGATTTCCAGGTAAAGCGCCACTGTGCCAATTTTATCTTTTGATGCCTGATGACAACTGACATGCACAGCATACGGGGATTTTACTGTTACTTGTATTGTTTGGTATACATATGTATTTGATGGACTAAACAATCATTTTGACTCTGAATGTTACTTTAAAAATGCTAAGAAAGAAACAATTTTATGAGGAGACCAATGATGACTCTATTGGGTACACTGGCTTAGATATATTTCCTGCTCTTTTGGGTACACAACAGAGATGCACTAGCTGTGGAACATTAATTAGTTGGAAATGGACGACTGTGTTGTCACTTGCATATTGAAAACTAATTAACATATTCCAGTATTCCTTTGGAGAAGTTTTTCTATCTTTTTTTTTTTTTTGGTTGTGCATTCATCTTAAGGCCTCATGGGAGTGTTTTTTCTCCCAGAAATCAGTTCTATCAGATTTGATCCAAGAGATAGAACCACTGGATGTGAGCATCATCCAGAAAGATGTTCCATTGACTACAGTTGATGCTATGAAACGAACTATATCAGGCATGCTGGGCTTACTTCCATCTGACCAGTTTCAAGTATATATTGAGGCTTTATGGGAGCCACTTTCGAAGTTATTGATTTCTTCAATGATGACAGGGTATGCTCTTTACTTACATAGCACACATTGTGTAAGTTATACTTTTTCATATTGTTAGCATACCAAAAGGTTGAACCATGGCAGATATTGGAAAAACCCTCTAGGATTTTTGTTGAAGTTCTTCACAGAAATCATTTTTCACTTTATATGATCATGATGAAGTCATCTACGTTGCAGATACACTCTGAGGAATGCCGAATACAGGCTTTGCCTGGAGAAGAATCTTGATATGCATGATCAAAACCTTGAGCATCAAATGGCAGATGGTTCCAAACTTTATGTCCCAGAAATATTACTTGATGGAGCAAAACAAATCAACTTAGCTGGAGAAAATGAGTTGCCGTCCAAATTTGATAATCATTTAGAAGACACAGATATGGACATAGATATCAAACGCCTTGGTGATATTCCCCATGAAGCTCAACAATATATCCTTCATTTGCAGTCTCGATTATCATCTGCTAAAAGGGTACTCACTGTCATCTCGATACTCTTGTTAACAGGAGATCAATGAACATATGTATTGATTAAGCATCATAACTACGTATCAATTTAGTTCTGAGTGTCTAATTTATCCATTCAGTGGCAATTCCTCGCATCATCTAGAGGATAAATTATTTTTATCCCTTTTCATGTTTCTGAAGGAGCTTCATGAAGTTGAGAGAAAAAATGCTGCTCTCCAAATGCAACAGTTTGTTGGGGAGGAAAAGAATGATTTGTTGGACTACTTGAGATCATTGCAACCAGAGAAGGTCTGCCTGATTCTCTATAGGAATTAGTTGAATGATGTTCCTTGATTCTGTTATGTTCCAGCTGTCTCATCCAGTTTTTGGAGATTTACAAGCGGCAAATTTTATTATATAAAGTTTGAATATTGAGGCTGATGGTTCTGCTACGAATATAACTAACTTAAAAGATGATCTGGATGTTGGTTTGAACAGGTTGCTGAGCTTTCAGAGCCTACTTCTCCTGAACTAAATGAAACAATTCTTTCTGTTATCCACGGTCTTCTTGCAACATTGTCTCCAATAATGCACTCTAAGGCTCCCCCTTCATCAGAGAATACTCCAGTAGGAAAAGTAGGTACTGTCAGTGAAGATTGTGCTGAACTTGTGGAGAACACTTCACTTCACTTCCAGCCACTCATATTGCTAACCAGAGACTATCTGGCGCGCCTACTCTTCTGGTTTGCTCTCCTATTCCTCTCCCTTTAGTTTGCTTATTTCTGCATGGTCATCTACTTGGTTGTTTGAGTTTTCCCCCCCCTGAAATTATGATCTTTTAGAGGTTGATCGAATTCTTAGTTTCTTTGTTTTTCTGATTGATGTCGATTTCTTTTTTGTGGGGGCAAACTACGAAGCTTTTCATGGAACTTTCAGGGCCTTTGTGATCAGCACCTTTTCAATTCTTGAATCTCTTCTTGTCTGGCCGTGTCCAACTTAATAACTTCCTTCCCTTTTTAATGCCAATCCTCTAAATGAGCTGGTATGCCAAGAATGAGCATCTGTCGGTGGAAGATAGTTGACAAGTTCTGAGCAGAATTTGCTTCAAGTCATTCTTGTGTTTAGTGGTGTCTCATAGATTTTGCCATGCTTGCTTTATGAGGGATAATCATGGAAAGAGATGTTTACCGTAATACAGTTACTGTTCGAGCATAACTTTCCCTTCTGAATCTGATATGACTACTTACTTGGACTCAGGTGTATGTTGCTGGGGCACTATCTTCGTGGTCTCGAGTATCGATTGGAGCTCACGCAGCTTCTCTCATTGACTGGCTCAAGGTGAAACTGATATCCCTAGCAGTGAACAAGTCACTTGAAGTCTTTGAAGTTTCTACTGGGGGAGGAGGGAGTTCTCTCGAATATCTTTTTATTTTTTGGCCGATGCTGCCCTGTACATGGGAAACTGTACATCGGCGGAGAGATGATTAGGTCCCCTTCAGTCCCTGGGAAGAGGATGATCGTGATTTTCAATCTGCGTGGTGTTTTCAGTTGTGTAGCCATCCATGTTCATAACTCATTTGGCCGGGCCTTACGGAAGTTGGAACGAGCATCTTCAAATTACTGCACCCGTCATCTCTCCAGAAGATGGACATCGGAACCCACCTCTCGATGCAAGGAACACCGAGTTTCTTCTCCGATAATCAGTCATAATTTACATTCTTTTCACAATGATTCATTTCCAAACTTCCCTTTTCCCTTGGAAAGAAGTACCACAAGTTTGGCCCCCACCAAGTTAAGGACAGCGCTGATGTGTACTAAGTTTCCTTTCTTTGTTCACCTTCATGTCACGGCTCATCTCAGGCCTAACCATGGAAGCCCGATAGGTTGATTCTGGATTACGAAGGAGTTGGATAGTTGGAGAACCCGATCATTCGACATTTCGACGGTGCGTAGAAAAAAAAAAAATAGGCCCGAAAATTAATGTTCTCGAGCAAGAAAAAACGTATGAAATATTCGACAACAGCAATTTAATCGGAACAAAGGGCTAAAGGAAAAAAGAAATCGTAATGATGAGTGAAGAGAGTGGGGCTACCAACAGCAATCCCCCAAAAGCAAGACATACAATGCTTCCCCTAACAGAGAAGCTTCCCCTCAGAGGTCCCTCTCAAAAGAATCCAACGAAATGCGTAGGCTCTCGTAATACGAACAGTAACAACAACAGCAGCCGTAAACGTAGTAGTATCGTCCAATCGGGAACCAGGACGAGTCGGAAAATAATATACCGAATGGGGAGGAGGAAATGGGTGGATCTCTAACGAAGGAGATAGAGGAGAGCCCCTCCTAGTGCCAAGCTTCCAACCATCCTCTGCACTGACTGGATCTTCTGCGCTGCACTCTGCAGTTTCGAGAGAGTTTTCACTCGTTAAACATCTTTGATACGGGTAGGATTGCTGCCAGAACCGGTGTTCGGCTCAATGGGAATGCATGTCAGATTTACAACAAATGATACAGAAAGTAACATGAATTATGGGTCGAGAAGAAAGTTGAATCATAATGATTGATGCCGCCATGAAGAGCTCATTCACAATTAGTTGCATCCGAGATCTAACTACCATAGCAATCGATCACTTCCACCTACCGCCCGTCATTCTCGTGACAAAGCTTTACTGCCTCCCCTCGGAGGCAAAGATAGATCGATCCTTCTTTCTTCATATTCAAGACTCTTTATTTCACTTTCCCTGTAGTCACGGCCGTGAACTCCGCACTCATGCATTCGAAATTTGTTGCCTTAACGACATGCAAGAACCAAAGTTACTGCTGGTGTGTCTTTTTGCAAGGACTCTTCAGACAGAGAATTCCCCTACAAGCCATGTTCTCTAATGGCGCATCAATTGTGAAGCCATGGATACGCCCAATTCTATTGCTCATGCTAGTCGGAACAACTGGTTGTTTATCGGATTTTACAGACAGGGAAAATATGATTTTGTGTTCATGTATGTGGGCGTTACTGGTAGTACAGTACACCTAAAAAGGAAGAAAAGCACGGACCCTGTCTGCTGCCTGGCTGCAGATCCATGCGTCGTCGTACCGGACGTCTCGTGCTACCGCAAGCACTCACTGACTAGATCTGACCCACGCCTTTACATTTTCTTTCTTTCTTTGTAGTTCCCTTGCAATTTATATACACTCAAGCTCTGCCTTTTTTACAGTAACTTTATATTTATTATTATATATTCTTCCTGCAGATTAATTACTTAATTACTCAACGTACAACAGGAATATTTTATTGATATTTGCTAAGAAAATCATTGTATGAATGGCATGATAGTCCATGGTAAGTAGTTATAGAGATCTCAACCGTAAATTCCCTTGTTGATGGTTTCAACACTCACCGCTTCCTAGCTGGTTAGATCGTCCCAAACATCAACTAGTATAGGTTCCATATCATTCCATCAAAGGTTGGAGTCACCGAATTGCAATTTTCTAAGTTTATAATATTTGAAGAGAGATCTTAGACTACTTTCAGGATCAGAGCTCAAATGCTTAAGTTGATAATTAATGGAAGGACATGCAATATAATGATGTAAGATGATAAATGCATGTCTTACCTGATCCGACTGTGACGGGCCTGGAGCAGCGGTGGCCAAACTGGGTCCGGGAGCCAGCATCGGTGGCGCTGGCGGGCTCAATAGCGCCGGTGACGGAGCGGGGGTTGTTGGCTTCTTTGCCGGTGCGGGGGCTGGGACTGTAGCTGGAGGAGACGCAAGAGGAGCTGGCGGTGGAACAGCTGGAGGGGGAGTTGCTGGAGGTGGAGGAGAGGCCGGAGGCGGAGTGGCAGGGGGAGGTGTGGCGGGAGGTGGAGTAGCAGGGGGAGGGGTCGCCGGGGGAGGAGTTGCGGGTGGAGGAGTTGCCGGTGGGGGTGCATTGACAGGAGGTGGAGTGGCCGGAGGAGGGGTGGCGACCGGCGGAGGAGTAGCTGGGGGAGGAGCCGATGCGGGTGGCGGGGAGGTCGATGCGGGCGGGGGAGAGGTCGACGCGGGCGGCGGGGACGACGCGGGAGGGGTGGCTACTGGTGGAGGTTGGGTGGTGGGAGGCGGGGTGGAGGTGGGGGTGGGAGGAGCCGGGGTGGTGGACGGGGGAGAGGGTGGGGACTGAGCTCCGGCGCCGGCGAAGGCAATGCAGATGATCCCCAGCAGGAGGAGCAGGGGCTTGGGATCCATCGGGGAGATCACTGTAGGCGGAGAAGAGAGAAGAGAGCAGAGGGCAGAGTGTCTGCAATTCCTTAACGTGCGCACACTTAGTAGGCTAGGCTAGCGTGCGCACACCTGCTGGGGAGGGAAGAGGTGCAGGGAACAACGGAGGAGGGGGACAGAATAAATAGGCATTAGTACAGCATGGCAGCATGCAGGTTAGCTTTGGTCCACGCAGAAGAGAGCCGACGTGGAAAACTGGGCCTACCATAACAGTATTGTTATTAATTTTAAATTAAAAAATTTTAAATTCAAATTTTTACGGGAGGAAGGAGATTAACATATCTTATAATTCTCTCTTTTTAATGGCAGAATGTACAGTGAGTTGCGGTGCGGATTGGGTTAACCCAACCATGTAATTACGTGATCACTAGCTAGAGATGATAATTATAGTGGACATTTCGGCTGGAGGGAAGGAATCGATGGGGCCTAGTGGCCGATGGCTGGATCTCATTCACGGCGGACGATGTTTGCAGTGCACGACAAGTCTCCGGTCTGGCAATTGGAAAAATCATCAGATCAGCAAGAAAGTGAGAAAAGGAGGAAAGAAGCTACCGACCTGACCAGATCTGTAAGTTGCCTTGTCAAGCCCAAACGGTTGGCATGTCCTTTCCCTTTGAAAATCATCCCATTTCCCACCCCCGTCAGAAATCTATATCGTAACAGATATTGATAAGTAAGATAATTCAAATTTTTTTCCTTAAAAAGGTAAAAACAGTATTGTGAATAATTAAAAAAAAACTCACCACTAAGTAGGGTTTTACACTTTAATTTATTGGCCTAACTCAAAATTTACGAATTACAAGGAGCAATAAGATCTTGAATATGTAATGATAATCAACTTGGGATTGAACTAGTGATTCTTTCATTAGAACCTCAAATGAGTAATCCAAAAATTGAATTATAGGTTAGAAGTATTAATGAAAATTTTCTTAGGGATTCTAATCCGACCGCAAACTAATTTTAAGGTGTGTTTCGGTTAGTTGGGAAATATTGTGCGGTGTAAATAAAAAAAAGAATATGTAATGGTACACATGAGAATAAAAAAAGATTTCGGAGGACATATGGCATCAAAAATAGATTTTCGTGCATTATAGGTAGTATTAGCCATCATCGATATAAGTCGATTTCATGGTTTTGGTTTGAATTTTGGTTTGTGAGGCTAATCTAATTAAAATGAATTTTCACGTTTTGTAATGGAGCGGCGCACTAACTGGTACCGAGTCTTGGCACGATTGATTTGGTTCGTAATTGAAATAAAAATTTTTGAACCAAGAAAAACGAACTAGCTCAAACATGGACCCAAGACCTTGCTCGCTCTTGACTCTCGAGCTCTTCCCAGTTCAAATGGCTCGCATTTTACATCATTTCCCATCCTTAAGAAAGAATTTAGACCTACTCTCATTTACTTCAAGTTTAAAAAAGATTGGGATGAAAGCGGAATAAGGGATGGTCGTAAAAATTACAATATCTTAAAATTTTGGATTGGAAATTTGACCTACAGGCTGACATCTTGTTGGACTCGTGTATCAAGCTCATGGTCATGGAGCCCGAACTCAGAATAAAAAAAAGAATATTGGGCGTATGACAAGATTGTCATAGTATGTCCATACTAAAATATAGAAGAAAAATACTTCACTCGTAATCACTTATTGATATCAGATATTCAAGTACATGTAAACCATATCATCATATGATGATGAATATTAAGAATAGAGTCTCGCATATATGAAAGGAATATAAAGTAAATACCAAAAAAGTAAATATAAAATAGCCGGATACGATCGCATAATGCTCTATGGTGGACATGGACCTAAACTCGTATAACTTGTCAATAACTTTTTTTTTCTTTTTTTACCTGGCAATTATGAATAACTAGAAATGGTTTTTTATTTTTCTTTTGATTTGGACCACGCAGTATTCTCAGTCTAGCCCAAATATACTTCGAAACTGATATGCAATCGGATCGGGATTCATGAGAAAATTCTCATTAACCCTTTTAATTTGGGATTTAATTATTAGATTACCCATTCAAGAGATTAGTGGGGGAACTACTAATAAAACCCTAAGTTGGTAATGGTTTTCTATGATAGCAATAACTACAAATGATGATTAACCACTAAAGTCACCTTTAGGGTTTTGGCCCGTCCGTCAACTTTTTTAATCTTTTCCCCCCCACTCCACCTTCCATGCCCATCATTCAGATCGACTCCATTGAGGGGGGGACGAGTGGGTCATAGTCCTAATAATGGACGGTGATGGGTCATTATGATACATACCCGGTTGGTAGAGGGCCTTCTTTTCTTTTCCTTTTTCTATGTAGTCATCCCTCGTTACAGGTCCCGACTTAGTTGCAGATTATTATGCGCTCGAGACAAGTTGTGTGCAGTGCAGAGATGCCCTCTCTACTAGTGTTGCATATAGAGAACTGGAGAATCGGAATGAACCGTAAGTTAGATCGAACTGAATAAGAAAATTTAATTTGGGATAAACTAATTCTTATGTAGTATGAATTTTTTAATGTGAAATTGTATGATTATTTACTAAATTCAAATTATTTAGTTAACCAATTCGAACTGTTAAACTATATTTTTAAAAAAATTAAAATAATGTAAATATAATAAAAATAAAAATAAAAAATATATTAAAAATATTTTTTAAAAATTAAAGAATGGTTAGATATATGTTATCTTACTATTGTTTGATCATATTTCGTACCACTTCATATTGAATTTCATTCTAAAGATGTCAGTTAATCTTAATCTTGTACATGTAATTTATTTTTAATTAAAATTTTTATAATTTTAATATTTTCTTTTTGTTATTTTTATGTTCTTCCATTTTTTTTGTATTTTGATGCTTTTTTGTTTGGATTTGATTATATTTATACACAAATATGTTAAATTTTAATTATTTTTAAAAACTGCTCAAATTGGTTGACCGAATTATAGAAATGGTTCGAAACAATCCAATTTGATGGCTATGTAGAGCATCCCTGTGTCTCTACATGGAATTTTATACGTGCAATAATGACACAAGACAATATAAACCGTGGAGTTAATTCAGACGGCGTCAGTTGCTTTTGATCAGGGAGCTTTGCATGGTTTGTGGATACTGCTTGATTTTCACCAAGAACCGCAATATTTAGAAAAATATAAAATTGGTCACAAAATATAGTTAAAATGATTGTGATTAGTTTTGGCTTAATAATTTAGATAGATTAATTTATCTTGCACGTAAAAGATTTTACCAGCAATATTTATGAAGTTCTAATTAGTCAATTTTA
>CXYZ01007734.1:1868970-1944560 GCA_900006705.1 Sonneratia caseolaris
TAAAAATAAAAATAAAAAATATATTAAAAATATTTTTTAAAAATTAAAGAATGGTTAGATATATGTTATCTTACTATTGTTTGATCATATTTCGTACCACTTCATATTGAATTTCATTCTAAAGATGTCAGTTAATCTTAATCTTGTACATGTAATTTATTTTTAATTAAAATTTTTATAATTTTAATATTTTCTTTTTGTTATTTTTATGTTCTTCCATTTTTTTTGTATTTTGATGCTTTTTTGTTTGGATTTGATTATATTTATACACAAATATGTTAAATTTTAATTATTTTTAAAAACTGCTCAAATTGGTTGACCGAATTATAGAAATGGTTCGAAACAATCCAATTTGATGGCTATGTAGAGCATCCCTGTGTCTCTACATGGAATTTTATACGTGCAATAATGACACAAGACAATATAAACCGTGGAGTTAATTCAGACGGCGTCAGTTGCTTTTGATCAGGGAGCTTTGCATGGTTTGTGGATACTGCTTGATTTTCACCAAGAACCGCAATATTTAGAAAAATATAAAATTGGTCACAAAATATAGTTAAAATGATTGTGATTAGTTTTGGCTTAATAATTTAGATAGATTAATTTATCTTGCACGTAAAAGATTTTACCAGCAATATTTATGAAGTTCTAATTAGTCAATTTTATGACAACAAACTGTCATATGTCGTACGAAATTAGGAGCAATCAATCCTACATTAGAGGTTAACTTTTCATCTAAACAAGCGCAGGAAAATGACGCAATCTACCTCCTCGGGAGGGTATTGGTTAGAGGAGCTGACGTCGAGTAGAAGGAATTGGGGCCGCCGGCCTGTGTCTGTTAACACGTCAAATTCCAGCCCCTTTCCAGTTCAGTGCTAGCTCCCTAACGCTGCTGTCCTCATCCATCCCCGCAGCAGACTGTGGATCCATACAGCTGTCAAAATTTCGCCCTGGAATAAAAAAAAAAAAACACATCGGTTCAAAAATTAAGATAATAATTTTTATGATAAAAGGGAAGTTATTATTTATAAATAAATAATTATAATTTAATAGTTATTTTAATATATATTTTAAATAAACATAAAATTTAAATTAATAGTGAATTATATTATAAAAAATTATTTAAAATTATTTTTTAAAAAAAATGGCTATTGTGTGATTTGGGTCATGCCTGACGGTCCGAAACATGAAATATTTATGTTGATGCTGGGATTTTCAGGCCGTTAAGATGGTGGGATGTAACGATACTGCTCAAAAGTAGAATTAAGTGATTTCAATCCGAATTAACAAGTCTATGGATTGATGTGTTAGTATCCCTTTCTCCCAAGTATAATTTTTAGTTCCATACTGGTAAATGAAAAAAAATTATATTAAGAGAGTGCCACTCTTAAAATAGATTGTCTTGATTTGAGCTGAATCAGTCATTATATAATAATTTCTAAATGTAAGTAGATATATATATATATATAATAAAATTCTCTTACTATTTTCCCCTTGGTCATCCTTGTAATACCCTGTTTACGCTATATAACCATCATATATATATATGTATATTTATATGCACGTACGTACATCTATGCATATGACAGATATTAAGAAAATAAGAGTATAGATATAATAGATGTAGAAAGAACGGAGAGACCATGTGGGTTAATAACCGTACCTGAATTATTCATACAACATTGATAGATGGAATATTTAATAAACAAAGTAAGTTAATGAACGTTGAGAGTGCGCATCGACGGGAGAGAGCGCGGCAGTTAATATTGGCCCGCACCGGACGGCTGAAGCGATCTACTACTTACCTGGACGGGCGGGCTCGATGGGCGATCGAGAAGGCTCGCGGGCCAGGCTGGTGACCTTCATTGCACCTTGGAAGAGCTGCCCGCCTAAGGTCGGCCCGGGAGGTCGAGCCTACGCCACGATTTGTGGGAGCAGCGGCGGCCCCGAGTTCGCGACCCAATTGCTAATGTGAAAACTTTTTTTTGACGTCGTGCCTCTGTTGGGCCCTGGTTAGTATCGTTAACTGCATCGCATATATATTCGTTCGACCCGAAAATCCTGCCTCCTAGTTAGGGCAATTAGGTAATTTCGCGTTCCGGGGAAAGAGAAACGGGGCAACCTTTTCCCCTGTCAGGGTTAAGGCGCGGTTTCAAGAGAACCCTCGTGCTACCGCTCGTCTCTCGCATTGCCTCTTCGTCTGTGGTCTGTCAGGACAGTCGCTCGAGCTCCCTCACTCTTTCCGCTCGGGAAAAATTGGGGGTTTCACTGGGTACCTTATCTGCCATCCTACTAGCGTAGGGGACGCCCTCACTCTCGAAGCTCTTGTCCCACTCTTCTGCTTCTCCTCTTCCTCTGAGGTTCGCCGTGCCTCGTCGAGTTGGACGCATGGCAGTCGTGAGGGCCGTCACCTCAGCCGCATCCTCGAAGCCGGCTACGGGGAAGCGCGGGCCTCGGGGCATCATGAAGCCTCGCCGTGTCTCCCCTGAAATTCAAGCGCTAGTCGGAGTGCCCGGAATTCCCCGTACGCTGGCTCTGAAACATATTTGGGCCTACATCAGGGAAAACAATCTTTAGCTGGAAAATCTCCCCTGTTACGTTAGCTTTTTGTCGTAACCCTTGAGCTTCTGCTGTGGTGAGGAGATGAAATTTTGCCGGTTTGATGGACCTGATTTAATTTGTTTCACGGATGTCTATAGCTTCAACTTCCATCACCGGTGAGGTTCTGCTGATTTCTGAGCTTGGTGGTCGATGTGTTAAAAGACCAGTTGAACTGTAGGACTTATGGATGGAAATTTGCACGAATGTCACTCCACTTAAAGATTGAGCTTTACTAGCAAATTATTTGTCTGAATAATTGACTGTGCTTTAGCACATGCTCTCATGTTTGAGCTTCGTAACTCTTGTGCTAGGATTTCCCTTCAGGCGCTGGTTCTTTGTTTGTCTCATGATAAACTGTCATCTTTACTACCAGATCTGTGCTCGCCATGCAAATTTTCACTTGCTTAGTACGAGCTGCTTCTTCATGGATAATCTTGCTGCTTGTAGTGATCGATTGTTATCTCTTATAGTTTGACTGTAATTCTTTACATAACTACCACAATGTTCCACCTGAATTCTAGGACACTGAGAACAAGAGGATCATAATCTCTGACGAGAAGCTGAAGAAGATATTTGATGGGAGAGATCGGGTTGAGTTTCTTGAGATCACTGGCTTAATCAGCACGCACTTTCTCTGAGGATGAAGTCAAGAACTGAAGCCAGTCAAGAATAGAAGCCAGTCGAATGAGAATTTGTTTTCAATGGAAGAATATTCTCATTGCTGGCAGTAGTCTTAAGTCTTCTTTTGGAATATATCCTCGGGTATAAGATTTTATGCTTTTTTTAATGGAGAAATGCCAGCATGTCGAGCTGCAATTCTGAAAGAAATGACTCATACCCTGAAAACTTTCGGATCATAGATGTATGCTGATCGGTTAGGATAAGTTTTCGTATCAGTCTATATGTTATGATAGACTCCTTTTAGGTCTCATGAGATTGATGGGATTTTCTCGATTCAATGGATAAGTAACGTAGAAACTATATTAACTGGTGATTTGTTATTGATGTCTATCTGATACTGCTGCTGTATATGAGATGGTTGCCGGAGCTTATTTTCCGTACTTGCCTTCTGGTTAATTAAATGCAGCTATTGCAACAGCTGCTGTTCTCCCATTAGTCCTATCAGAGCACAGTTTATGTAGTACCCTAGCTCCCACCCCTTTCCTTCCTGATAATTGATTAGACCCGCTAAGATTATGTTTATATGCTGGTGTAAGAATAAAGATCTGGGTCTGGTTTGTCCGCTCCATCGATGCTCCTAAACCAACATGTCTCGGCAAGAGTAGCTGCCCTCTCGGGTATGTCATCCATGACTCTCTCCTGCCCTTTTGGGAAGTATATCCCTGTTCTCGGATGAGGAATCCACATCGGCAGCTTTTGCATCTCATCTTCTCCTAAGTCACTGTAGTTGACCAGTTCTTCAGATTTTTCTTGCTGCTGCTCAAGTCCAGAGAGCCTACTAATGCTTCTTCGGGCCCCCTTGTGCTGCTTCAGTGAGCTGCATCCATATGCCAAGTTGCCTATGAGTTTACATATCCATGATGACATGTATGCCTCTATACTTATCCCTTTTATTGAAATGATTCTCAGGATTGGATACCAAAGATTCTTTAATAAAGAAGTGTTTCTGCTATTTCTTTGAAGTAGTTTATAGTTATATTATATCTACAGTCGACCACAGGATGCCATGAAGTGCCTTTCCAAAACTTTTTGCTCAGGTAAGTAAGAGTGTGCCTCAAACCACGAGTTCCTGCAATTCCTTTTAAGTTATAATGGTATGTAGAGAGACAGCAAAGACTGTTAAGATCAGCAGAACGGAACCCAGCACTGAATTCTTGTCAGCAAAAACAAAACCAATCGAGGTAACCAACAGGAAAAGGACTAAGGAGGAGGTGCAAAATATGTAGCTCGAACTGACAAAATTGAAGTTTCAACATTTGATCCGCACTTGGGGAAAAAAATTATAAGTGAAATAGACATGAAAGTAATACCTGAGAAGCAGCCCCTTTGCTCTTGCAATGAGTGCCTTTGCCATGCGGTGAAAGTGTTTTGGAGATCTCAAGAACAGCCGGATCAAAATGTGATCTTGCTTTTGAGATCTTAAGTTGGTATTTAGCTTCTGCTGTCAGATGTAGCATATATATAGTACAAGGTTTCTAACATCCACTACCCTCACCGTCATATCAGAGGGAAACAACTGAAAGCGGCATCTGTTCTTTATCTGAGTGCGGTACTCACATCTGGTGAAGCTTTGTGGAAAAAGGCAGACGTTCATGAAGGAAAAGGTAGAGCTCCAAAGCTACTTCCATATGTGAAATGTGGATTCTTCTAATCTGTGGTTCCCAACATCCGAGTGTGCCATCAAGCAGAATATTTTCCGGAACAAGCGTTAAAGAAAAGAAACAGCAGTCCATGGCCTCACATCATCATTATCTCATTAAAGTACTGCAGAATATATAGTAAATCTAGCAAGATGTGATGGAAGTCATCACCTTTTTCCTCCTTCTGCTTTTCTTTTTCCGAGTTAAGCATGAGGACACATGAAGTACATATAAACAGGGCTTTTACTTTCAAGGAAATAAACCCAGCATCCAAAAAATACAGGATTCTCAAATCGCCACATCGAAGCAGGGCACTGGAGAGCAGAAGAATGAACAGATGCATGATATTGTTGCAATGTTAGCTGGTCGCATATGTAAGACATAAAATGCAACTACTATATGAAGATATAACAATCTATGCTTTTGGAAATAAATGTACAGAAGCAAATAAATCAGACAAAAACAACATATTTTAGTGGCTTAATTTGCTTGATGTTTCTATGCATATCTTCCCAGGCCCGTGACCCTCTCCTAATAACTAATTGGAAGTTGCTGTTCAAAATACTGTGATATGATAAATAATGCACTCCAACCAAGAAATAGTCATGTTATTGCCAAGAACTTTCTCTGTATACTAGTCCTGTCTATCAACAAACCGATAAACGAATGATCGGTTTCAGAATATGCTAGCAGAAATGGCACAATGAGATGGCAGCAACTTGTAGTAACCCTTCATATAATTCTTTATTTGCAAGACTTGATAGTTCATACAACATATGACAAAGGTTGAAAGGACTAAACTGTAAAAAGATGACTAAACAGAAGAATGGAAATAAAAAAACCTCGTGGTCAGATTCTAAAGGTAACCATGAAGCTCATACTTAACCGTACGAACATGTCTCCCTTAAACAATCACCAGCAGCTGATCTATAAAACTACCTATAAGCTTCATCATAACTCCCCACAGCCTCAAAACTTATTCTTTTCATTGCTCATTTCCCTTCGAAAGTTGATGCTGCTCAACTAAGGAAAGAAATCTTGAATTCTCATGTGCTTGCTAATTATTGTACAGGTCTATCCATCTAAAGCACAGGAACGGATTCTCTCTAGTTGCGTGGACCAGCACTGCCCGAGAATCTGAGGATTCATCTCCATTGCTGCCTGAAAATCCTGAAAGGATGCATAGAGATAGTCTGGTGTTTTTGGAACAAGCAGATTATTACTGGGTCCAGCCTGAAGATTCATTCGCTTTGAGCAGTTGTTCTCTCGCCTTGACTGAGCTAAACTGAGACACGAGTCAATCAACTTCTTCAGGTATGAGTCCAACCCATTGTTCAACAGATTCATGCAGTCGAGTGAGACCTTGAGACCTTCATTCTCCATCTTGTGGATCAGTAAACTTCTAAGTGATTGGGTATCAGGTAAGAAGCCATTGTTCTGACATGACTCTCCATGGGAAGAATTACTAATAATAGAAGTATTAGTAGGAACCTTGCAGGGCCCACCAAGATTTACTGAGATACCAAACGGAGCAGTGACAGGACTTCGGCTCTGAACCCCGGGACTTCCAGCAATTTGTTCAACCTCTTCCCCATCCTCAACTGAAGCAACTTCAATCGGTGGTCTGCTTCCAAGAGAGAGCAACTCTGTTGCACTTTGCTGTTTTGATGCAGCCAATGCTTCTGATGCAATGCTCTGGGGCTTACCTAGTGGGCCAAGAGGGCTTGGGCGATCCTTGAATCTTTGGTCCCAATGGACTGAAGACCTCCCTTTACGAGGAGAAGAAGGGACTGCATCCCCATAAAGAGACTTGAAACAATTTCTCTGATGACCATTCAAGTCTTTCACTAGGACCTTTCCCTCTCCAAGCCTTTTATGGAGAGCCCCCTTATTGATGCTGGCATTTCGTAATATGGACCGAATGAGTTGATTGTGTAGGGGAACCATTTCCCTCCCAATTGTTCGGACACATAATTTATCAAACTCTGACTTGGTAATCTCTGCACTTAAGAGTCTCTTCAGGTGGCTGAAGTACATCTCTGCTCTTTGATGCCCGATCTTTCTGATGATTTGAGCCTTCAACTCAAATGTGTTAACTTGAGAATACTGCTGATTCGACAACATTTTCTTGTCAACAAGTTGCACGGCTTTACTGAAGCCAAAGAAGGTCAGAACCTTGAGATCATCAAAGAGACAATCCTGAAGTTGAAACCTTAAATACCTAATTCCAACCAATGACTGCCCCTGGTAAATTTCGCGTAAATCACAGGAAACAAACATCAGTACACGCACATTCGGTTCTCAAATAACAATCACGATCATCCATTCTAGAATCCAGCTCATAACATACACGAATTTAAGAAATCAATCCCTGACAAGACATTACAGTTCACCAAGGAATCAGATCACGGCCAGCCCAAGAACTCAAGTCCCATACTCGCATCGACTAGACACGAGAAATTAAAGAAATTGAAGATACCCACTTCGAATTCCGACAAGAATCCGAGACCCACCAAGCGAAATCAGCAGTTCGAAATCACAGAAAGGTCAAGAGAGCATTACGGACCCGCGTCCAAAAGGGGAAACAAACCACGGCTCTTCGGTAGGACACCAAAAGCAATCGTTCCTTGGTCTTATTCTCCTAATGGATTGCAAGATATGGGCGTGCTTCGCTGATATGAAAGTTTCCGCGTCAAAATGGGAACACGATACGGAGGCAAAGACACGAAACAGAGGATAGTTTGTGATGAGGGGGCAGAGAGGGGGAGAGGGAGAGGGCTGCCGGTTTTTTTGTTTCCCAAAACATTCTGCTTAGGAACAAAAAAGACAGCACGTGGGCTAAATGTGTCGGCTCGGGAGCATGTCTAAAATAAAGGGCCCGTTTATGGCAGTCTCGGTCTTTCGTTTGGGTTTTAGGATTTTTGGACAGTGAAGGGCTGCAAATCCATAGCCACTACAATGGATTCGACCGAAACCCGAGCCAACTTCAGCCCCCAAGAAAGAAAACTTTCAAGGGCCTAAGCATAATTGTCTCAGAATGAGGGACCTGAATCGTCAATCACCGAACCTTTCATGCGACGACTTGATTAATGGTCGGTGATTTGAAGTAGGGCTGTTGACCAGTCTCATCCCAATAAATACAGATAAATCTACTATTTTCCTCCGTTGATAGGGTTTCGTGGCCGCGCCGAGAGAGCGAGGGAGAAAGCAGGATCGACTCGGCAACCAGCGAATAGGAATGGGTCACTCGAACGTGTGGAACTCTCACCCCAAGAACTACGGTCCCGGCTCTCGCGCCTGGTAATATTCCTTGATTGGATGTCCTCACCTGCTCTGTCGATTCGTCCAATCATCTGACGCCGAGCAGAATCGATGCCTTACTTCTGCGTGCGTGGAAGTTGGTATTGCGTGCCAGCTAGTTGAATACCTAATTGCTTTGCTGTAACAAGGCATCACCTTGCTTAGTTGCTAGTTGCTCTTTTATCGATTCGCCTTTGTAGTTGAGTTGTTGAGCTTAGGTCTAGCTTCCGTGTGTTTTGGCTGCACGTGAATGAAATTATCCATCCAGAGACTAGGTGGAGCGATTTGTTTAAGAATCTTAAAGTGTAGAACTGTGTCTTTTGTGCTATATCCTGCCAACGTTGTCTTGTTGGGGGCTCTAAATTTAGGAGGTTACAACATGTGTCTGTTTTATGTTTTTCCCATTCTTTGAGCATCTCTAAATTAAAGTCGAACCTCTGAGGCGTTAAGTTGCGCATCATAATTTTCTTTAATTGGCTTTCTAGAATTTATGACCTATTTGCTTTGGTGTTAATCAGTCTATGATTACCTTCTGTTTAAGTTAGTAAATTAGATTACTTACAGGTTTGAATTTAGCAGAAGGATATTTAAAGAGGCAACCATAATACAGGGGAAGTTTGAAGCGCCAATTTCATTAAAGTGAACAGTAAATCAATGTATTGAGCTTTATTTATTTATTTACTTAATGATGAATGGATATGTTTCTTTTATGGGTAAAATGATCATCGTAAACTTAGCATTTGTTGGAGGTGATCATCACAAAGCATCTGAGATTAAAAAATATATATTTGACCCCTCAATGAAATCTAGTCCGCGAGCAGCAGAACAATCTGCCTTGTTTTTATACGTGTTTGGCTGTATTAATTTTGATTTCACCACACTCAGTGTTTTTTCTTCCTTTCATTCATTCTCCTCATTAATTTTCTACTAGCCTTTAAGCCAAATACATTGAAGGCTGACGGGGGTTTCCCTTGTATATGCAGCCGTGTTTGTGGCAACCCACATGGGTTGATCAGGAAGTATGGGCTTATGTGCTGCAGACAATGTTTCCGCAGCAATGCCAAGGAGATTGGCTTCATCAAGGTGAGTATCTACCTCATCCAACATATCCACTGTATCATCTTATCTTGTCATTGATGAATGACACCCATCTGATTCACGAATCTTGTTCTTTACAGTACCGTTGAAGATACATCCGGCTTTTTTTCAAGAGACTCAACAGAAGGATCTTGTGCAAAGAGTGTGACTTGTGTTATGTTTTCCCCCTTGATTTTGTGGTTACTTTGGGTCATGTCCACTTGCATCATTATTTAGAGTTTTCTGGAATCGGACCCAATCATGGACGTTGAAGCACACTGTCTTTATTTGCTCAAAGGTCTCATCATATTGTTTAAACTTTGGAGCATTACTCACCTTGCGGATCTTCTGATTCCCATCTAAGACTTTACCCTATAACCAATCCTTTACGTCATAGTTAATAATAGACATTGGAGAGTTTTGGGATCGTAAGGCACTTGGACATTATCTGCCATACTTTTTGTGCCAAAAGAGTTAATTCCAACGCGCTTTCCATTCCCTCAGTTATCCTCTATCTGAATTAATGATGGTAGACTTGATGGTTACTGTCCTAGCTTTAGCTTAAAACTTTTCTCAGGTGAAGGAGCAGTTGGATCAGTGGCTAAGCGTATGGGGGAAGAGCTTTCTTTTTGTGAGATCGACGGCTAAACATCCATGGAACAGCTGCTAATGCATGCCGGAATGGGTTAGTTAGCTTTCCCTGTCTGTAAAGACTATAATTTGTTGTTTGAAGAAGTAATGAGGAAAAGCTAGAGTTTGAAAGGTATGCGTCCGGAGCCAAGTCACTGGAAAGAGGGATAAACTAGTTAATTAGTAAACAATTAACCATCAAGCACCAGTGGTTGTGTTTTGCTTTCGAACTAATTAATTCATTGAGTAAGCTTCAAGTCATTCCGTGGCCCTCTTTCAAATGTGACTGCCCCCTCATTTCCACACCATTCATATTCGGACAATATCCCCGAGGATCACTGTCTAACAAAGATTAGGTGGACTTGAGATCGATCGATGGCAGTTTGTCGGGTCGCATTCACATATGCTGCATCTTGTACATACAGCTATGCCCGGCATGACGGTTGACTGTATTTAAACCTATGCTAACAAGGTCGTAATCAGTCTCACTAGGATTGGCTTTAAAGCCATGTCAAGGCCAAATTGAAGATAACCCTCCACAGGAATTTAAAAACTCCCTTCATATTTCCACGTGGTTCAAAGTACTCTCTCCCCACCCCGCCGCCCTTTCTTGTTTGCCTGTACCTTTTCCATTACAGCTCGAAGCTACTGCCGAATGACGCTGAAAGACGTCATTCTAGCACGAGAGGTGTACGAGGAGGAATATGCCAAGTAGGATGTCGTTTCTGGGGAAGATGGGAGGAAGGGAGTGACGCCGTTTGGCTTAGAGCAAGGCTGGGTCTTCGAGTCTTGCTGGCATTCACAGGGCAGGAAAGGAAGTCAACAAGAAATGCTCTCGCTTTCTATGATTAAGCATGGATACATGTGTGTGAGAGGTTAGCACGTTTCCCACTTTTTGACCCTTTTTTTTTATTGTCTGCTTGGATGCACCTTTCATGGGGGTTGGTTCATTCATCTTTTCTACACTGCCCCTGCCACTTCCTTCCATACTTTAACATATACGTGTGTGTCTATATATATATATATATAGACACACACACGCACAACAATAGCAAAAACATCATCATATAATTATATATGTGCGTGTTTCCAAATGTGATTATCTAGAGGGACAGATACGTTTAGTCGAGTTTGAGGAAAAAGGCTTAAAATAATAGTAGATGGAACATGGGTCCATACGGACACCTTTTGAATCGTCAGTGTCCAATTGTCCATTGACATGTTACATATATGCATTTATATATATGTATGTATGTATGTGCGTAATTAATTTGGGATTTAATCACTCACTCCTAGAAAAATGAGATCTCTAATCAATGTTTTAATTACCTTAATTAATAGAACTAATGATGACCTGTTCGGGATGACAATGATAATGATGGATGGATGCAACTACAAGCTATATATTTAAAAAAAAATTAATAGAATCGGTGAAATTTATAAAAATGTACTATGCAGGTCTTTTTTTTAAATTAAAAAAAGACCATTACATCGGGTACACTTCCTCTGAAAATTGCCCTCATCTTATATATATATATATATGTGTGTGTACATAATTAATGGGGGATTAATCAATAATTAGTTATCACGTTAAGATCGATAACCAATAAAACTAATGATGAGCTCTTCTTAGAGATGATAATAACAATGATGATGATCTTAACCGATGGCTTCTATCTGCAATGATACATCGGCCAAATCTTCTTTATTGTTAATTATCATGCAATCAACAATAACCAGAAAATAGAACAACAATTTTAAGTTGATATGCTTTGATAATTTTTTTAAAATGTTTAAAAAATATAATTATTTTTTAACCTATTTATAATAGTGATAAGACTTCAAAGGCGTCGGTTCAGCATCCAAAGTGACACGAAAAATATCACTAATTATTAGATTTTATTAAAATAAAAAAGGGAAAATCAATTGTATTATTAATTACTAATGAAATAAAATTGGAAAAAAATGGTTTGTTTTGTCAACTCAGAGATTCAGAGAGAAAGAAGAAAAGGAAACCCACCCAGCAAAGCCCGAAGATAGGCCGGCCCACCGGCAGCTCGCTTACAAACACCCACACACACACACACTCTCTCTCTCTCTCTCTCTCTCTCTCTCCCCTGTTTCTCTCACTAAAAGCAGAGACCGGCATTGGAAGCAGCTGAGCTTAGAGCACTGTTCCCAACCTGCAACTGGGAATTGCTTAATCCTCCCCAAGCCCTCTACTTCCTCACTTCCTCTGTTCCTGTCTCCCTTCCCAAAAATTCTCCATTTCTTTGGCCCTTCCTAGCATTCTCTCTCCATCTCTGTGCAGGGTCAAGGCAATGTGAGGGACTCAGATTTCCACCACCATAGCCCTCCCCTCCTCCTCCCCCTCCTCGGGCCTCTGATGATGGGTGCTGCCTCCACCGCCATTTCCGACCAAGCAGCGTCGACACATGGCCCCTCTCAAGCCCTAAACCTATCACGACCCACGAATCCACGTGCATTGTCCTCGACCCCAGCTCCCACCGCCCACCCCCGAAAACCCAAATCCAAGAATGTCCCTTCTCGCTACCTCTCCCCTTCTCCTTCCACGTCGACCTCAAGTTCATCTACCACCACGACGGCCACTACAACCACGGCAACAACCTCGTCCTCCTCGAGCTCCAGACGGTTCGCCTCTCCCCTCCTGTCTCGTTCCGCTAACTCCGCCCCATCCCCTTCTCCCGCCTTGAAGCGGTCCCTGTCCATGGATAGGAGGCGCCCCGCCACTGGCCGTCCCACCACGTCAGTCCCTTCAGGTGATATTGGCGGTGGAGAGGTCTCTGCTGCAGCCAAGCTCTTGATCACCTCCACCCGGAGCCTCTCGGTTTCATTCCAAGGTGAGGCATTTTCGCTCCCTGTCAGTAAGGTGAAGAAGGCTGCCACTCCAGAGAGGAGGCGAGCCACCCCGACCTCGGTCAGGGATCAGGGCGAGAATTCTAAACCGTCGGATCAGCAAACGCATCGCTGGCCTGCGAGGACCCGCCAGGCCAATTCCAGTACGAATTTGAATTCTTTGTCTAGGAGTGTGGACTATTCTAGGATTAGTGATGAGGAAAGGAAGTTCACTGGGTTTGGATCTGGGAGTTTGAGCAAGCTATTGCAGCAGTCCATGATTGAAGAGAGTAGCAATGGTAGGAGGGCGTCCTTTGATGGAAGGTTGAGCTTAGATTTGGGTAAGGTTGAGTTCATAAAGGGTGTTCCTCAAGCATCTGATGCCAATTCCTTAAACGAGTCGAATGGTAATTGTGATCTCCCTACCTCTGATACTGATAGTGTGTCCTCTGGGAGCACTAATGGGGTGCAAGAATGTTCATGGACCACGAAGCCAAAAAGTGGGCCAAGAGGGAACCTCATGTCCGCTAGGTTTTGGCAAGAGACCAATAGTCGACTACGCCGTCTACAAGATCCTGGTTCACTGCTCTCAACCAGTCCGGGATCGAGAATCACTGGGGGATCCAATACGCTTTCTCAATCTAAGAGGTTCAGCTCTGACAGCCCATTGGGTCCTACTCGAATAATGGCACATCCTTTAAGAGGGGCTACACGACCTGCTTCTCCAAGTAAGCTGTGGGCCTCAACGGATTCCTCTCCTTTGAGGGGGATGCCAAGTCCCTCTCGGGTTAGGCCAAATTCAACAAGCTTGAGTGGCAATTCATGTGCTATGCCTTCCATTCTTAGTTTCTCGATGGATGTTCGAAGAGGGAAAATAGGGGAGGATAGAATTGTTGAGGCACACCTTTTAAGGCTTCTATATAACCGGCACTTGCAGTGGAGGTTCGTGAATGCGAGAGCAGAAGCTACTTTCTCAGTCCAGAGACTGAGCACTGAAGTAAGCGCCTCTTGTTAACATACACACTTTATAGTCAAAGATTTGTTTCCTTTATTACCATATGAGTGGCTTTTCTATCATGCTGTGTTGGCATTTATTTTACTCAACTTGACATGTTGCTTGTTCTGACATTCACAAGATTATCAGTGGTGTATTAAATGATTGGTGTATTTTTAATGTGGATTCTCTGAAATCAGCTTCACTGCGCTCTACTGGAAAGCCTTCCTAATTTGGAGGATTTGCCATGCCACATTTCTTTATAGTCCATACTTTACCAAGATGTGCCACAAATCACATCTCTCCTGTCATTTTTTATTCGGTAACGTAGAGTATGAATGCACGCCTTAGACTGAAAGTATGCCAATCTAAAAGTATCATGTAATGTGCTCCACTTTTTCTGGACTACCTGGGCCAGAGATTATACTTACACTATTTTTGGACTACCTAGAAGAGAGACTATTTTTCCTCTTGAATTGTCTACATGGAAGAGTGGGGAGAATGAGACCTTGATGGCACCAACTCCACAAAATGCCATTTTATTGAGAGATGGGTTTGGGATAGGACTTCAAACAGAAGAAACTATAGATGTGACATGCATGTTTTTCCTTGTGCCTACTTGTATATAATGTTCATTAGATCCTGATTTTACCTGATGTTTTGATTGGCTTTTATAGGTATTTGTTCAGATCTCCTTCGATCCTTATTTAATGATGCATCTTTTTTTCTCTCATTATAATGAAAAAGATCATGGAGGTTCATTAACTTGTATTGATGGTTTATCTTTAAGTTCATATATTCTTTCTACTTGGGTTATACTCACAAGCTAGAGAACAGCTGTATCTGCAGACATGGTAGAAAACAGCTTGTAGTAAATTTTAGAGGAACATGAGCTCATGGGAATTACTGTTTAGATGGTTCTAGTGCATATGATGTGCTTGTCCTTATTTAAAAGAAGTGCATAATATGTCATGTGACAAGTGATTATTAAACTTCAGACATAGTTCCTGACATATTTATAAAAAAAGCTCCTTCTAATTACATTTGTGTCAGGATATAATGTATTAATTTTGTTATTATCTTTTGTATCCTTACCAGAAACTTTTGTGGAATGCATGGGTTACAATCTCAGAGCTACGGCATAAGGTCACACTGAAAAGGATGAAATTGCTACTATTGAGACAAAAGTTGAAGCTGACCTCAATTCTGAAGGGGCAGGTAATTACAAAGCCTGTTTTCTTTTTTTTTTTACAAAGCTAATTCTTACATGAAAGCCATCACTATTTTTATTGGACACCTTCCTGTGATTGCTAGTAATTATTTATGATTGGGCAGAAAGGTACTTCCATGCCTTGATGTCACATGTGAATGGTAGTCTTGAATCAATTTATGCTGCTGAATTCCTCACACATTGTGTGAGGGGTGGGCAGTCATGAAATTGCTCTGTATCCCTAAATGAAAATTTTTAACCTATGCGTAAGAATTCAAACCTGGTCTCTTTGATAGTGGCAGTCCTAAAAGTGCTTGTCTTGGGCTTCACAAAAATAACAAGTTATAATTCATTCATATAGAAGAATCTTTCTGGATTAGGTTAAAATTGAAAATTTCTTGGATAAATCACATTTTATTTTAGTCCTACTGATTTTAGGGTCCTAGGTTACATTTCTTTCTTTAATAGAGTGCTTCTTCCAATAGGCATATCAGCTTCTTTAAATGGGAACTATGTGACAAATAAAAATAATGATCTTGGTGGATAAGTTATTCTATCATAAATAATTGGAAAGAGTGTATAGGAGTTGATTGTCATTATGTCCTATGTAGTTCCTCTGATGGGGCTCAAGTTTTCTTTTCTTGATACCTTGTTAGATTAATTCCCGTATTTCATGTTTTATGCAGTATTTGTTTAGATTTTGATTATGCTTGGTTGGACATATAGTTGATGCCTTATTTTTGCTTGGGTGTAGATGGCTTATCTGGATGAATGGTCTCTTTTGGAGAAAGAGCACATGAGCTCTTTTCTTGGGGCAACTGAAGCTCTGAGAGCAAGCACCCTCCGTCTTCCAGTTGTTGGAAAAGCAACGGTATGTAACAAAGTAAAGGTACTATCATTCTGGTGCATAGTTTTTAGAAATAGATTGGAAGGTCATTGGGTTTTCCGGATGTGTGAACAAGAAAAAATAGTCTACTTCATTATAAACTAAATAAATTTCTTTTGAAAGGAATCAGTTCAAAGGAAGAAAATGCTGGTTTAATGAGTTCCATCTGCATGACAAGTGCCTGAGTCCTTCCTTGTACAGCTGGTTTAGCATGGGGTTTTGAACTTATGTGCTGGTGGTGGTAGCTCATATGTAATTCATATTTGGGGTTGCTGATGTCTTGTTTTTCTCTCATAGTTTAAGGGTTACTAAATTAATATCATGCTTTTATGATAACAGGCTGACATACAAAATTTGAAGGATGCCATGGGGTCTGCTGTCAATGTGATGCAGGCAATGGCATCCTCTATGTGCTCACTTTCCTCAAAGGTATTTTACTCATCTCTTATTCCATTTCTGTAGCCCTGTATCAGTTAAAATTTTAATCAGGATCAATCCAAACTTATTAGTTCAAAGCTAAAGCTCCTGATATTAAGTGTTTCATGATGTATCATTGCAATACCAGAGCAGTAACTGGAATTTCAATCTCAAACATAACCAATGTTTTGGGGTCAGTTCTACAATCACGTATGTAATAGTCAGTTCTACTTCTGCATATGCAGTATTAACGTCTTTAATCTTTATCAGAAATGCTTTTCGGACTTTATCAAGTTGAACCCCAAGGTGCATGAGTTCAACTACTCGTGCCAATTCCCTTAATTTTAAATATTATATACATAAATATGTTTTTAGCTGGATAAACATATTCAAAGCCAATCTGTTGGTCAACAGGTTGAAGAAATGAACTCCTTGGTTGCTGAACTTGTAAATGTATCTGCAAAAGAACGGTTTTCTCTTGACCAGTGCATGGATTTCATGTCCGGATTAGCAGCATTGCAGGTGATCCTCAATCTCCATTATGTTTCTCAAAACTTAGTTTCAGTGTTGGTGAAAGTTTCTTTCAAATAATAGGCATGATGATTAAGCAGCAATTCTTGGAATTTCTTATCCTGTTCTGTACAAAATTGGTATAGCTTCTAATGGACAAATCCTCTTCTGTATTGTTAAAATGAACTCCCTCATGACATGTGTTCTGTCTCTCCATAGTTATTTGAAACGTTATTGATTACTCTTTTTTTGTGGTATACTCAATCCATATCCGACGCTCATTGTTTGTTTTCTCAACAGGTAAAAGGCTACAGCTTGAGAACCCACATATTGCAGTTGCATCAAACTCCCTGAAGCACCTGACAGCAACAATGGCAACTGTGCAGAGGAAATGACCCGTTGATTTTCTGACTATGACTTTCACTGCTCACACTACTAAACGAACGCTAACAATCTTACACGCCCCAATCCTGGCCAGTTCATTCTTTAGTCTCTCCACCCGAGTGGACACTGAGATGGCACCGGAGATGATGTGAAGAAAAGATCATTTAATTTTTCTCCCATTTTGGAGCCTTGCTTTGCTCTTCTCTTCCTCCTCCAATCCTTCCCCATTCGGTATCTCCATCAATCATGTACTGGGTGTCTTCTACCAATACAAAGTGCTATTTTTTTGGTGTTTAGGGTGAAGGGAAACCATTGTATATATTGTTATTACTAGATATGTAATCACATTAACTGATTCTGTAATTCCAAAGTCATGGCCCTAATTCAGCATTCTCTTCTTCTTGAGCTGCCTTTTATTGGATATTTGGTGATTCAGCCAAGCAAGCTTGCATGAAAAAAATTTCATTTTTAAGTGAGGACATGCAGACCATGGTAGTAGAGCATATACATTGATAAAGAGTGCTCCACAGTGCGTCCCCTTTTACAAGTACAATTATGACCGAACCATTACGTAGCAAACCTTCATTGACCTGATCTAACCCGATCCATCTACATTTATATACGAATAGTAAAAATCGAGTGAAGTTGGAGAACTGCACTAGACTTTAGTTGTTGAAGAATGTAAGAGACATGATCTCACGAAATTCCTAATTAGGGTTTCCAGAGATTGAAACCAGAAAGCCAGACTGGGTGTTCTGCTAGGTCAATTTTTTCGGGTGCAACTTTCTGCCTAATCTTTTCCTTTACCGTGAACCGACCCCAACCTGCCCATTTTTAGGCCATAAACAATAAGCCGAATTTGGTTAAATTATAGTTTCATCATCATCATCTTGGAAAGAAAAAAAAGAAGAAGAGGAAGAGGGAGAGATTTCAATCTAAATTAGCAGTCTAGAAAGGCAAATCAGTGTCACTGCTCGGCTTATCTGCATGAGCTCTGTATCCATCCATCCATTCACGATTGAGTTCAATTGATTTATTAAAATATAAAACCCTTTATCCATAAAATAACATTCCATTCGATCTGGTGGGAAGTAGTTGCCCCAATGCCCTACAGAACGTAGACCGCCGCCATATTTAACTGTTGATCGCTCAGCAATTAATGCCCGATGATCACACCAATTGGTTGGCAGGGCAGAAGTTGCGACGACAAATAAGTAAAAAAAAAAGCTTCTTTGGATGGATTTGGCAGTTAGAAACCCGAAAGTGATTTCTCTCCCGTTCTCCCATTTTCAAGACCATAAGATAATCTCCATCCACTAGTCGAAATTACCTTTAGAGCAAATCGGAGAAGGCTGTCTTGATCGCATCGAACGAATTAGATCAAGATTGACACGCAAACGAGATTGTTAATTGATGGAGAGTTTACAGAGCGTATCGTGTATACCCCACTTGATTAAATTCTTGGCAGCGCTACATTGGAAGCTACACATCCTCTCGTAGTGCTCTGGCTTGCTTGGACCCCCCGGCCAGTGCGCTTAACCAGCTAATGATTCCTCCTCGGTGAGTTTAGGTCTTGAGTGAAGAGTGTGGGACTTAGTTAGCCCGTGCTCATCATCATTTTAACTAAACGGAAGCCGATCATTGTCGCAAGCGATCTCGATCGGGCAAATGGTATCGTGGACGGCTAAGCAAGAACATATATTTTAGTGTTCGGGTGGAGATCCATATAACATATGCTGAAAGCAAAGGTTGTCGTGCTTGCTAGAAATTTGTCTACTTGTTTGTAAGTTGTGCATGCGTATATTTACACAAGGCGTCGCTGTCATCTGTCCCGAACTTCATGCCACCGTCACGGTTCACCTCCCTGGCTGCTGATGGCCAAATCCCTTCAGGGGAAAGAGAGCCAAGTTGAAGCATCTTGTGATCTTCTCTGCTTAAAACTCTCCCTCTAATATCAGTCCAGATGAAGGAAAGAATGCATCATTAATCCCTTTTGAGTTCGTCCATTACTAAAAAAATACAATATATTACCCTATTCATATCCGTTTATTACTCTCTTTTTTTTAAAAAAAATTCCTTTTATTTTAAATTCATGTATATATTTTGGTGCTTAAAAAGTTGTGCCATAAAAGAAGGGCCACCGGAGCTTGGATTATCTGCCAGCTGATTGGTGGGGCACGACATGCGTTTGCCAACCTTTTCTTTTAGTATGGTGCTGATTGGCATGCACTTGAAGTCTCTCTGTGTACTCCGCACACGTAAAAGGCGTCAACTTGTTTATTGATGAAATTACCGAGTTTGATCCAGCGGCATCTTCGGACATTTTGATCTGGAGTTACGTTCTTGTTCGTGGGATTCTTTACCGGCGGGGATGGCGGGGCGCGCTCGGGTTTACCCCTTTTGTCGGGCAACGGAGTGACGTTGTTTGAATGTTCACGTGCAGTCGTGAGGAAGGTGGCCTTCTCTTTCCTAATCTCTTTCAGGCAGTGGGGAGGGAGCTAGTTGCAGGAGCAGGAGATCTTGCCTGTTCAGAATTACATGCCAAGTAATTGCCAAGAAGAGGGGTTTCGGCCATGCTAGACATTGATTCTTTTCTTGTTTATCTGTCTTCATCCGGCGATTAACCTCTTCTCGCTCGGTAATCGTTCACCGAATGAACTCCATCATGATCTCGTCCAATTGTGTACGAATTTAATTAAAGGGTGTGTTGTGAAGCCCATGTCGATTTGATTTGTTTTGTGTCGAGGCACGGCCATGAGGGTGCCGTCTAAGGTCTGTCATGGCGCTGGTGCCCATCAGGATGACCCCTTCACTTTTGAGAAATCAGTTGTCTTTCTTCTGATACACATCTAGGACACAACAAGTCTTCGCTCACAGTATTTAAACTCGAATTTCTCGAAACAATCTTGGATTATTCAGCCCGTGAGCGGGCTTGAATCATCTGTACATATTAAGTAATCAATCAAGCAAAGTCCAACTGTGTAAATACAAATCCTGCCAGGAGGGGGAAAAGGGAAAAGCAAAAAGAAAGATACGGAAGCTTTGTGATTCACGTAATCTGAGGGATCAATCTTGCGGCGGGGGAGAACCAATGCCGTCCCCGGCAAGGAAAAGCCGCGGTTTCTTGGTTGGGAGGGGGCTCTCCACCTCCTGCTCCCCGGCCGCCGGTTGGCTTTGACCTTGACCATGACGGCTGATCATCTCCTCCTCGAAGGGGGAGGACTCCACCGGAGCAGGCAGGTTCAGGTCGAGGTCCAGGTGGACGTGACTGGGCAACAGTGAAGTTGATCCCCCGACGGCGCCAGAGGAGAAGGATGCCCCGCCAGAGTTGTTGCCGCTGCCGCTGCCGCCGTCGTAGTGGCAGCGCTTGTGCCCGCCTAGGGCCTGGCCGGTGGGGAAGGTCTTGTGGCAGATGGAGCACTCGTGGGCCCTGCCGCAGCCGGAAGAGGAGGAGGTCGTCCCGGAGTTCCTGCCATCGGCGGGGGCTCCCGCAGGGGCTGCGGTGGAGGAAGAAGAGGAAGACTTCCTGTGGCTGGCCTTGTGGCCGCCGAGGGCCTGGTAAGACGGGAATCCCTTGCCGCATACGGCGCACTTGTAAGAGAGCTTCAGAGCGGGGGGTTCCGGCAGCCTCTCGGAGGGGGCACCACCATCACCACCACCACTGCGGGCGAGCATGACGAGGCAGAGGGCGAGGTACTCCTCCTCGGAGGGAGAAGCTGGGACGTCGGCGGGGCTGCTATTCTCTGAACGGTTGCGTTTGGAGCGCTTGCCCTTGGCCCAGAGCTGGCGTTGGTGGACGTCCTCGACGAAGAAGGGGTGGCCTGCTGCTGTGGGAGAGTTGAGAGCTTCAAGCGCCATGGCTCTACAGAGAGAGACCGAGAGGAATAGAATGATCGGACAAATTAGACTGCGAGGCCAGAGAGTGACGTGCACGGTTATATATATATATATATATTCTTATATCAATAAAAGTATCTAATTAGTAACAGTAATAATTTACTACTTAGCCAAAAAAAGAAATAATATTTATTAAATAATTAGCCGTCAGTTGTTCATCTATTATAATTTAATTTAAATTTTAAGAAAATTGAGAAATTTATCCGATAAGTCGGTAAACTGTGGGAGAGAGAGAGAGAATAGTCCGCTTTACAAATTTTATTTCTGTCCTACTGACTGCTACTGCATCTTCCAAGTCAAACATGATGGTTTTGGTCAGCTAAGATCCCCTTTTCCAGCTCACCATTTCCTATTCCATAAAATATATTTTAGATTTCCTTACCCAAAAAAAATATAAATCCTTTTTTTTCCCCAACAATAGTAGCAGTATACCTCCTTAGATTTCTTGCCCATTCATTGTCATCTTCATCAGCCGCAGCAGAAATTCGCCTTTTGAATTGCCCTAATCAAACCAGTTTATGTTAGGATTGAACTAGGGATGTTATGAGATTCGTAAGTGTATGTAAAAATTAAAAATACGAGAATGAAGTTTTAATATTTATTATTATTATTATTATTATTAAAATAACGAAAATGACATGATAAACATGCGCCAAAACAAGGCACGATCCCTGACACGGACGGTTTCACTTCCATTATATTCCTCCTTTTAGATTTTATCCATTCCTAATGAACGGCCGACGATGAAGCGATTTTGGGATTATCTACTCTCTTTTTTTTTCTCTTTTTTGGTAATTTTGCCTACGCAATTTTTTAATATATTATTTTATTCAAAGATTAAGATATACAAAGTCTAGCCATGCCCATAAAAATTATGGGTGAAAATGGTTAGGGTAGTGTGAGGATTTTTTTTTTTAACAAATTGTCATGTCCTCAACTATTTCTAATAAACTTTTTCACATAAATAAATAGGTGATATGAAAACTATTTAAGGAATGAAAAATCACTCACCAATATCCAGATATTTTCGGATCCCGATTTTTAAATATAAAATATAATTAGAATATTATTGCTCATGATTAATCAAGAATTTGAATTAATTCCTAACAATTATGGAATGACTTAACAATAAAGTATTCTAAATTTGACAATTATAAATTGATAGTGAGAATATTAAGTGAATAATTAGCTAACATAACAATAAAAATAACTATTAAATGCATGCTTATAGTTAATAAAATAAATAATTAAATGTAATTATGTAATTTAGACGCATCTCAAGGTCTGACTTTTTTTTATCTTAGATCGATTTTTTTGGATTTTTCATTCACCTATAAATGAAAATGTCAACTATAATGGTTCTTGTGTATGACATTACAAGATCATCTCCATGTATGTAAGCATTTATAATATATATATATCTATATATATATGACACTGCTAGTGTATCTTAGCTCCTGATCTTAAAGCAACGAGTCCAATTACCCTATGGTGTGAGAGCGGGGCCGAGGGTGGCTTCCCACCAGCGCCTGCGTGCACTCGCCACGTGTCTTCCGTACTCTATCAGCATTACAGCTGATCGACTTAATGTTAATTTAAAGATGTTGACTTTCAACATTGCAGATCCAGAGATCCAAGACCGAAGGAAAAGCTGTCGGCCTTTCCACGACCAATATGAGCTTACTAATCACTTGGTTCGGATGACACAATAGAATTCCTCTATACAATATGACATAATTCATACGTAAAATTCAGGAGCTGATCCTATACAAGATCTATAACACAAATATGATACCCATATTCAGTCATCCTAAGTACTGCTATTTGAGGGAAAGTACTATCTTTTTTTTGTTCTTATAAATGGTATTCTTGTGTCACGGGCTGAGAGTTTGAGCCCCATGCATGCGCCAATGGTAGAGGCTCTCCAAGCTGAGGCTAAACACGTACCTCATAGGGATAATGGAGCAATAATCCAAGTATAGAAGGGTCTTAGTGCAGAGAAATCCTTAATTGCTGTCCGAAAGTAAGGATGAAAAATCCAATATGTGACCTTCTTCTCACCCAATTCGCAAACACCCTTTTTTGGCGAGATGCCCATGTAGTATGCTAGCACTCTCCCCTGTGGCATTCATCCCATACCACACCACGCCACGCCACGCCCCTCAGTAGTGTCAGTCCTTGCATTCCCAACAAGAACTCGAAAGACAATTTGGGTTCCTGTAATCAATCATCGCAAGCATTTTTTAGCAGGGTTCATCCATCCTACCAATGAACAAGGTCGTTTCTAGCAGGACACCACAGCCGGCACCCTGCTGAGTGATACCGATCACTACAAAACAGTTTGGTTTAGAGTCCCTTCGCCTTCTCTTTCCCTGAGAAAGCACTCCCCCAGTTAGTTTGCTAAATCTTCTTGCTGTGCGTAGTTGGGCATGGGTTCCCCTTCCCGCCAGAAGCGGGCTTTGATATCGGTAATTGTGGGCTTAGAGTTACTGAGACTCTCCAGCGCTATCCCTCCCCCCTCAACTGGCAAGCTAAACATGTGTTACGTTTAGTATCAATCCACGTATAGAGAATTTATTGCATAATACAGAGAGAGAATCCCTAATTACTTCCCCAGGGTAAGGGTGGAGAATCCAGTCGGTGACACTCGGACGTAGGAGGAAAAGGGAATTGAAGGGGAACATTTGTGCAAGAGACATCAAAAGGGAAAAACCGACTTGACTGACTTTCTATGGAAGACGGGGATCTTTTCAGAGACACAAGAAATGGGGATCGTATCTAAATACTACACAACCTATGGGGAGTGAAATGAAATTATAATTTTTCTGTTGATCCGGGAAAATAACGACATTTGTGAAAACTGACCCAAACTCAAGCGTGGAACTATGGAAGGAAATCGGGAGGGGAGCATTCCGACGAGGTTAAAGCAAATCTGAAGCCACTGAATGATTTCTTCGATCCGGCTGTCAACATCAAAAGTTGGCGTTCAATCGCCTGCTGATCCCTCTTGCTCTCTGCGTTTGTTTCAATCTAAACCCTAACATATTTCGTCAAACGGAAGTAGATCGCGTTTCTTTTGTGCTCTGCGCTCGATCAATCAATCCGCCACTGGCTCAGTCGTTGGCTCTGCGATCTCTCCCCATTCGATGCAATGGTCGTTTGCAAATGCCGTAAGGTACGCCCGTCACGTACCCTTTTGCTCGTGGAAATCCGGGAACTGGATTAGCTGGTACATGGCGATTTTCAGCTATCTGATCGAGACGCCTTTTTTTTTTTGTCTGGAATAATTAATTGGAGCCTCAGGTCTGAAAAGGGATATTAGATGAGCTGGGTGCATGCTAATCTCCGAAATGAATTGACTGTAGGTTGCACGGCGCAATTTACCAATCTTCTTTTCTGCCAGGCGCATGACTTTCGATTATACGAGGGAAATTTGAAGTTGTTTCTATCTTATCCGCATTCAGTATTTGGTAGTCGATTAGTGAGTGGTCTGGTTGTAGTAGTGCATGCTGTTCGTATGAGCTTCCGTTTTGTATTCCATGCATTTTTGTCAGCGTGGGTTGATCGCTTATTAATTACGGCAGGACCGATTCATTTCTAACTACATTATTCGGTCTTCAAGATTTGAGATTTTCTATTATGTTTATCATGCTGATGATGGAGATTGATGCGTGTGGATTTCCGCATTTTTCCAGGCTACAAAATTGTACTGCTTCGTGCACAAGGTTCCTGTTTGTGGAGAATGCATCTGCTTTTCAGAGCACCAAATATGCGTGGTAAGTATACTTTGGCTTTTCTTGTGGTCTTGAACTTATTATAGGAGCTCAACTGTTTTTAAGGAATTGAAGATGCTCATACCATCTTAGTTGACATTCACAGAGATGGGTTCTTCTCATACTGACCTCAGAACACTATGCTGATGTTGATTCTGAAGGTTATATATTGGAACTGGTTTGGACAGCTGTATAGTAGAAACGACAATAACAATTTCATTTGATTATAGGTTCGCACCTACTCAGAATGGGTTGTAGATGGAGAGTATGACTGGCCTCTGACCTGCTGTTTCTGTCAAGCTGTGCTTGAAGATGGAAATGCCCTGCAAACTACTCGGCTTGGTTGCTTGCGTATGTGACTTTTCTAACACTTCCCTCATCTGGCCCGAGGAACATTCATCAAATATAGTTAGCTGAACTTTCACTTTTGATTGGCTATGTTTTTGGTTTCTTTTAGATGTTATTCATACAAACTGCCTGGTTTCACACATCAAAAGCTTCCCTCCACATACTGCACCAGCTGGATATATTTGCCCCACATGTTCTGTACCGGTGAGATAAATGCACATTGATGAACTTCTTTGCATGTTACTTCCAAGTTTACTTAACCATGGGTAAGCATTATGTGCACACCACTTTGACATCTGATATCATCAAGATGAGAAGCTCGGGTCATGTCTCCATTGCATTTTGTGTGTGTGTGTATTTGAGCGAGCATAAGATATTGTCATCATTGCACATGATATTATATCCTTAAGAAAAAATATTTAAACCTCTTGGTGAGGAAATGACTAATGTGTAATATCTTTTTGGTGTCTGTGGTCAAAAGTTGCTCCAGTTTGTAAGTGGTAAACTTGTGATATATCTGAATGTATAAGTTTAGTTTTAGTCTTTCTTGTAATGCCTCGTATTATTCCTATCATAAACACAAAATCTGGAGTAAATTGTTGATCCATCATGCTCTTCTATTGCTTATTACTGAGATTAACTTTTCATTTTTCTTCAAATAAAAGAAAAAGGCTTTCTCTTGCACTATTTGATGCCTTATAAGTGGCAAGTTTGTTATGTAATAGCTAATAGCTGTGATAGAACATGGTAATTTATGATATTCTTCTGTATCTATCTATTGTTGTGAGAGGCTCTGGCAAGAACTGATGGTGGTTCAGGCCATGGATAGTAGTATATATTTTGTGCTGGAACTCTGAATTTAGAATGTATCAATTTTTTGCTGCTGCCTTGTTTAAGCAGTTGCCTCTGCTCTTTGAAGGAGGTTCTCCAACTTTTATGTTTATAAATAAGTTCATTTATTTTAGTGTTGTTTTAAGGCATTATTCATGTGACAGTATTTGTGATGAAATGCTTTTCTCCACTCTAATTACGACAGATATGGCCGCCCAAGAGCATCAAAGATTCAGGTTCACGACTTCATCAACTGCTGAAGGAGGCTATTTTGCAGGTATAGCCCACCCATGGGCATCAATAATATGTTTTTTTCTAATCAAACCTTATTATTGACATTGTGCATACTATCTATATTCAGTGGCTTCTTTAGTGTCTATGTTTGATAATAATCACCATATCGTACATGGGAGATTAGACTTCAGTAAACTATTCTTTAGTTTCACTTATTTATGATACAGAAAGGGTTGAACTAGTATAACATTGTCTGCAGATTTTTTGAATCTCTGCTATACTGGAATTTTTCATGCCATTTAGTTCACTTTGTAACATACTAGATTCGCAAACATCTTAGAGGAGATTCTTTGTAGGGTTTCCTATGTTGATTTAAAAGTGTTAATCTGTACGTTTCATGTGCAGCATTCTTCTAATAAAGTAACTCTGGATAAAGCTGTCATTGTTTCTCCAATTTGAAGTATCAATTATGGGATTTCAGAGTTGTTTGCTAGAACCTTCAATAAAATTAGTTATGCAGTAGTTATTAATTGCGGTTAACTTAATATTTCCAATAATGCAGACTGGCTTGGAGAAGAACCTTTTTGGCAATTATACGGTTGCAGAGACTCGTGGTCCTCCAGCTCCTACTGCTGCATCCAGAGCTGGAGAATCTAGTATAATATCATTGCCTTTAGGCAATGGTGGTGTCGAATCATCTAGATTATCAGAGTCAGAGATGGTGGAGATAGATGTCCCTGGATCTGCAGCAAGCTACATGAAAAGCCCAAGTCCTGTAAGGCTTTTGTTCCAAATCTAACATGAGATGAAGGGTATCTTTTAATAACCCATATATATATGCTTAGCCTATAATTTTTCCATCATCTACATATACTTTATTTTGTATGTAACTTCAAATATACACATTTATTTGGCTCTTATTATTGTGCTGTGTTGATTTTGGCTGTTACTACTCATACAGCCTGGTGCTACAACTCGGAAAGGTCCCCTTCAGGTTGATCGACAGTATTCAGATATTTCATACTACGCTGACGATGAAGATGGAAATCGCAGGAAGTATAACCGACGTGGTGAGCCTAGATTGGACTTTCTCTCATTTGAGTATTTTTTTTCAGTTATATTCTTTACATGAATCTATACACTAATATCTCATCGATCACAAATTTATCTTTCATTATTTAATTGTTAGTATGTAATTGAGGTCATTGTTCGTGATTGCAGGTCCAGTTCACCACAAGTTTATGAAAGCATTGCTTCCTTTCTGGTCAAATGCGTTACCTACCCTGCCAGTAACTGCACCCCCACGAAAGGATCTATCAAATTCGAATGATGCTACTGAAGGTCGTCTGCGGCATAAGAGATTGTCTAGGATGGACCCTCGAAAAATTCTTCTGCTTATTGCGATCATGTAAGTTCTGCCTCTTTTGTCCTTGACTTGTATGTGCTTTAGTTGTCCACAGAGAGGATGTCTTGCTCTTGTTTCACATCCACATATATGTGGTTAATTGTTTTTATAAGTAGCTAGCTCATGTTGAAGTGATTTTCATGGAATAAAAGCTGTTTATAATCTGGCTTTAGTGGGCTCGTACCCTTCTATGCCCAATTGAACCATTATCCTTATATGACCAGTGGGAGGGAGAGAACTTTTTTTGAGCTGTTACAGACGAATGTTTAGCTACTACGTTGACAAGTTTAGCTGCAGGCAGTTCTTGTTGATTGATCTGCTCCATGTAATGGTTGATAGTATGACCTTGTACCTCAGGGCATGCTTGGCAACGATGGCAGTGCTGTACTACAGAATCGCGCAGCGGGGATTTGGGGAGGAGCTGCCTGTTGAAGAGCAGCAGTAGCTTCAGACGTTATAGGGTGAGGAATTCAAATTGGATTATTAGGCATTTTGCTTCAGACGTTCGGTGTTTTTTTTTTCTCCTGGGGGATATGCAATCGTTTTTTCACTTTACTGTCTCACGAAGGGGTGGGAAATCGAGGAGGCCGGACTTTGTATTCGGCGTTGCAAGTGACATCCCTCTTCACCCTTTTGGCTCTGGGCTCATCATCTTATCTAGGTTTTCTACCGCCCTTGGACGACTACCTGTTCCCTTGGGAATGCAACCCCTTTTTCTCGCTTGTTCCTATGGATTCCTTTTCGGTCTATAAAAGTTCGATAAAGATGAGTTGGTCCATTAAATAAAATAACTTTCAATTATGATTTTTTTTCAATAGAATTTAAACTCGAGAATTTAGTTAAGTAGAAGGGGTAAGTGGGATTTTATTAAGAAATTAATGGTGGTGCTGGCATGAACCATTTGGTTTTATTATCTTAATCTTGTTATTAAGCACTCAACAACTCCATCATTATCTTCAACTAATCATCAACCCTTCAAGGTCGCGTGATCCTCCACTACGTTGACAGATAGTAATCTCGTTTTTAATTTGTCCCTATTATTTGGATCCCCCCAGTTGTGAGGGTAAGATACCCCAACCATGGGAGGATATGGTTCGGCAGCAAGCCGAGCTCGTGATCGGCAGGACTTCATCTGTGGCATATCGAACAATAGTTAGAGGAGTTGACTTCTGCGTGCCCTATACAGAAATCTCTTTAAGATAATATAATAATCCTTACGATAATATTTGACCAAATGACGATTCAGCACAAAAGTGGGGGAAAGAAATTATTTGACCAAGTTCGAAAGTAATTATCAATTAGGGTTGCGCAGTCCACATAAATCATAGGTCAGAGGAGAAATATGATGACACAGAAATGCCCTCATAAAGCAAATAATGAAAATTGTTAATCTTATGATCCCATCAGAATTGCTCAAATCCCTCCTTTTCCTCTCAAGATGGTTTGAATTAGATTAGTTGGGGCTTTCACTGAAGAGTGTTCTTGCAGTTGAGAGCTCTAAATTCAGATGGGTTTTTCTCTGTCTCATTTGGACATATATGTCTAATCAGTTGACTCTTCGACTCACACATTCTCTTAACCTCAGCCTAGCTGGTCACTAAAATCTGCAAAGAAAGTGGATTGCTTTTCGGCTTCCAATCACACCAGCAGAGAGGCCCTAAAGCTGCAAGAAGAAGATATCAACGGATTGTTCCACTGAATCTCAAGTGATCCAAACGTGACTCTGCAACGTGCGTAATCCTAACTGATGTCGGGACTCAGAGTTACGTGCACATCGAACTGCAATTTCCGAACTTTCCTTGATCCGACAGGACGGCGCTCGTCCGATTAGAGCCCAGTAGGCAAAACCCAATAACCGGGGAATATTGAATCCGAGCCATCGGTATCGAATGTCATTTGCACGAAAAATCTGACCTCACCTCACGAGCTGTCTGCTCTCAAAATATCGAGTGCATTGGGTTCTTATGATGATGTTCTCTAGTAAACCGATTTCATGAGTTGGCAGGTTATGTTCGGGCCAAGTTGTATCGTGCAACCGTAAGTCCTTAAAAGACGGTGCTAACTTAGAATCTATCAATTTAGGCGGCACGATGAATTTGAGCTATGTTGGTCCGTCTATCATTTTGGGCAATCTAAAAACTCCCACACCCAAATTACACAAATTTTTATTTTTTTAAAAAATAAATTCGAATAATTTTATATCTTAAATTAAAATTTTATAATATAATATAATAAATCTAAAATTTATATTAATTTTAAAATTATTAACATATGTATATAAATAATTAACTTTTACAAGTTTTATCAAACACAGTTTTCTCATATTGTACTCTCAGACCAGCCTAATTTTGAACGCTCTAGACTGCTGTACCCCACGATACTGCTTTAGATATAATGTGCTCTCCGCTTTTTTTATAAAAAAAGGAAATGAAAAATGAAAAAACAAATAAACAAACAAAGAGATCGCTAGGGAGCGGGAAATAAATACATATTATATAATAATACTGCCCTTCTTTGGCTTCTCTGAGTAGCCTACGGACCCTTCAAGGCCAGGAACAGTGAACCAGTTTTGCCAGCCAGCCAGCCAGCTTGACCAAGGGGANTAATATAATAAATCTAAAATTTATATTAATTTTAAAATTATTAACATATGTATATAAATAATTAACTTTTACAAGTTTTATCAAACACAGTTTTCTCATATTGTACTCTCAGACCAGCCTAATTTTGAACGCTCTAGACTGCTGTACCCCACGATACTGCTTTAGATATAATGTGCTCTCCGCTTTTTTTATAAAAAAAGGAAATGAAAAATGAAAAAACAAATAAACAAACAAAGAGATCGCTAGGGAGCGGGAAATAAATACATATTATATAATAATACTGCCCTTCTTTGGCTTCTCTGAGTAGCCTACGGACCCTTCAAGGCCAGGAACAGTGAACCAGTTTTGCCAGCCAGCCAGCCAGCTTGACCAAGGGGAAGAAAAAAATCATTTGGCATCCACACATCGTGCAGGCCGCTTCAAGCATCAAAGAATATATGTGTATATATATATGTATGTATGTATGTATTACATAATGGAGTTGTAATCTTAAATCCAATTTGAAGAAAATTTATCATTAGAGTTTTTTTTAATAATAAATTTGTTAGCTAAGATTAATCCAATATGACCATAAAGTAATTAAGGCTTTTTATTAAATGTGATAAATTGCCAGACATTAGGTGCGTGGCTCTAATCTAATTGGAGACCTTCTCCGATGCACCCCCGAGGCGGGCCTGAGGATTAATCCATACGCATCGCGATCTGATGCCTGTGTGATGAACCGTAGGGGGGAAGAAAATGCACGTGGAAACCGACTAAGTTACACCCAGAATCTGGTGGATGATTCCGGCGATGCAGGTTGGGTCAAATTAGAAGGAAATAGCCACGATGGAACTTGTAACAGTGAATGTCGGGTGGCAGATCATCGAAACAAAGGTGCTGACTTTTGGTCTACTCGTTGATGACTTGGGTTTGAGCTCCTCTTCGATTTGGATTTGCGACCGACTGGAGTTTACGCGGTTATGGAGCGGGGAAATCGCCGGAATCTTCGGGTACCGGTGGGGACAGGAGCTACTAATCTGGAACTGAGAGTCGGAGGAACCAGTCGCAATTAGTCATTTCTCTGTTTCTTCTGGGTGTAAGAGACGGACGGTGACCTTGGCTGCTTCTTCAAGGTCCTGAGCTCGGAACGTCCCCCACACAGACCCAGATGGAAACATTCATCAATGGGTTATCTCTCTATTCAGGTTCGAACACTGAAATACTTACCATCTGCCACGAGTCTAAAGTCAACCCGCTGCCATTCAAGACACACGGTCTCACCACGATACGTCGTTTTGCTACCCGATTAGAGATTGAGAAATCGGTACGTGCCATAGGAGATGAGAGCGTAACCTCCTTTCCTTCTATGTAGGCTATGCTACGGTCGGTCCACCATTACAGATGGAATGTGTCAAGAACTTAGGATGGGGAGACAAGAATCTGTCTAAAGCAGGCATTGTTGTCCCGTTCAATCGAATCAATGCAGTTGTTTAAACTTATTTGGCCGAAATATTCATCAGTTCTTCACTTTAAAATAGAGTCCACAGAAATTTTTTATGTCTTCCCCGCACGTCCCCCACTCATATGTCAGCTGAGATTCAATTAAATATTATGTGAATGTTTTACTTCAGGAATTCTTCTAGTTCTCGGGTGCTTTTGAGTTGCATTTTTCTAGTCCTGACCCGAGCGCTTCGCTTGGATACCAGCTCACCCTCGAATTTTCTAATGAGATAGATCTCAACTCCCCGGTTTATACCAATGAAGTCAACTTGTTCCCGCCTCAGACATTCCTTCTAGTTGCTCTCCTGTTCCAACATGCTATAAATATGCCTCCTGATCTTCAGCTTTGCTCTCAACTTCGTCCTTCGAGGTCCGTCCCCAGCTCGGTTTGCAGCTTCTCGTTCGAGTTGCAAGCACGAAAGAGGGGAGCAAGCCTGTTCCTAATCGAAACTTCGACTGAAAACCATTTCCTAGGTTTATACCGGGTTGTATGGAGCCAATGGAAGCGGTCTCAGAGGGAGAGTGGAGCTCTCTCAGTGGAACCTACACCACCGAAGAGGCCCAGTTCATGGCTCAGTTGCTCGGGAATGCCCCACCGAGCACCGAGTCAGGCTTCAGCTCGGGGTCAGGTTCCTGGCCTTTCTGTGAATCCACCGTCAGCCCACACAGCTTGAGTGACGAGAACAGCTCGTCTTATCATTCTAACAGTTTCTCTTACATGGGTGTGGTTTTCCCATTATCATCTGGCCATGGGATTGAGAACTTGTATCTGAGACACGAGACTAACCTGACCCCAGAAGCCGGTAGTGGCTCCATTTTGATCGACTCGGATCTCACAGACGTGCAGGATTCCCTAATCCTCGACATGGCCTTCAAAAACTTAGTGCGCCCCGAAGATGATGACCGAGAGGTCGATCTGATTAAGACAAGCTCCTTGGAGAGCTCCAGGAAGCGTTCTCGAAGCACCGGAAACGTAAGTTGATCTATTTGATTGCAACGTTGACAGAAGTTTAAATATGTTTGATTTGGTTAGGACTGTCTTGTGATTTTCCACCCGTAAAAAAATGTAGGTCCAGAAGATGAAGAGGAATAATGTGAAGTTGAGGAAGAGCCAGAGTCTCGAGTTCTCGAGCCAGGATGGGGAAAACGATAATGCTAACAAGGATAACCACGAGGAGAATGCTCAGGTTTATAAGCAGAGCTCGAGCAGTTGCTGCTCCGAGGATGATTCGAGCATCTCTCAGGGACAGAATGGAGGGTCAGGATCGAGCACGAAAGGTGTCATGGCTCTTAACCTTGGCGGGAAGACTAGAGCTAGCAGAGGCTCAGCTACCGATCCTCAGAGCCTGTATGCAAGAGTAAGTAACGAAAAATCAGTTTTCCTCGAAAACCGAAAATTGTGCTAAGACAAGACGGCTAATCGGAAAACGTGTGACGGAAAACGAGGACACTCTCGTTTCTTGGCTTGCCAAGTTAAGAAAATTGAGAACAGTTTTCCGTCGCCAAATGGACTCCCAAAAACTCATCTTCATTCCAAGTAAGTCTCGCCGTCACATATCTTTCTCGAACATCTCGAGTTACCGGACTCTCTATTTGTCCTGCAGAAAAGGAGGGAAAGGATAAACGAGAGATTGAAGATCCTGCAGCGTCTCGTCCCAAACGGCACCAAGGTAACTAGTGAACTCGACAGCCTTGCTCTTCTCGTTTTCGATCCATTATTTTCTCAAAGACTAACGCTCATGACTCGGGTTCGGTGCAGGTTGATATCAGCACAATGCTCGAAGAAGCGGTGCACTACGTCAAGTTCCTGCAGCTTCAGATAAAGGTAAGACATCCCTCTCAATCGTCAGTGCTCATTAAGCTAATGGAAAAACTTCCATGAACGGCAGCTAATGGAAGAATTGCACCGTCTCTCAGCTCTTGAGTTCTGATGATTTGTGGATGTACGCACCAATTGCTTACAACGGGATGGACATCGGACTCGATCTGAAGATCAACACTCCAAGATAATTAGAACCGTGTGTTAAGGAAAACAGATGCACGAGATAGCGATGAGGCTATTGAGTTTTCTTTTTCGGGATGGGTGATAGATATCAAGATTATGTTGAAGAAACATGTATTAGAAATTGCAGAGATCATAGAGGTCCGCCAGAAATGCTCCTCACTGATCGAATTCTCGAACTACTGGAGATGGGATCCTTGAGAAATAACATGCATCGCGAATCCAAGATGAATGATCCAGTGATTCAATTCTCTGCAAAGTCAATAATATTCATCTGATTCTGCCCAGATGCTGTTCTTTCTTCAACAGATCAAATTCTTCCCATATTTAGATGCGACCCTGGGTAACTTCTTGTTCCGATTACATTCGGAGACTCCACGAGACCATGTAACTGGTGGCGAACACCCCGTCTCTCTCATCAGTTAATTCTCGTCGGGCTTCTGCTCCGTTTTCTAGAAAAAGGAAAAAGGAAACATTTATCATGAACCAAGAAAAGTAATCCTTGTTCTATTTCTGAAAACCAACTATCTCTGTAAGTCCTCGTAGATCAAGGGCCTGGTGGCTGGACCATGGCGCTTAGCCAGCACGAGCCTATACCACACTAATGGTGGGCATAGATTGCTCACGGAACTAGCCTCCACCCTCACCTCAGGGCAAGACGGATGTAACTTCACTTAGGCTCAACCAACCGGAACTCAGGCATTGTGGGGCGTTTGCTTTAAGATACTACAGTTCGAGGTGGATTTGAGACGGAAAAGTTGCTGGACAGCATCCCCCGGTTCTGTTGAAAATTGAAACGGAAAACGCGCAAAACATTTTCCATTAATCAAAGAAAACAAGAGAACATATATTTTTTTCAGTAAAGAAAACAGAGAATAATTTTTTGACCTATGGCTGCACCTGCATGAGGATACAGGAGAGTAAGCTAAGTGTCACCCTTCATGTAAGTATCGAATTAAAAGCACATCTCGAATATCTGCAGGAGACTGCAGACTTGCACTTCAAAAGTAAAAAGAACCATGTGAAAGTCTAACACTATGAATCATGTCATGTACATATCCCGATAGGATAAGCAAATAGTGAAACGCTAATAATCACTTAAAAGGGTTGAGAAGTATAATCTTGTGGAATTCCTATAATAGGGAAGAAGAACCTACATAGTCCTAAGATACTCATCGTTCATATCCACATGCAATCCACCACCAGATTCCAAGCCTTTGGTCTATGTTTCCCTGTCCTAAATAAAGCAATGGGAAGATTCATCTATCAGCATCTTCTGTCTTTCTTACTGTTCCATCATTTATAATTTACAACTGACAGATTCTCGCGTCCAAATTTTGCCACTGGAACAATAACTGGCAGCCTCTGATACGCTGATCCTCAGACTGAAACTGCAATCTCTAATATAGAGACCCTAGCGTAATTTTCATGCACGCTCCCCGTTCATGTGGTTCAGGACTTCGGCCTCACTATCAAGGGGCATGTACTGTGCCATTATAGCCCTGATCTCGGAATCCATGTATGACTGCGGAAACAATCAAGTATGGACCATTAGGAATAGCAATACCCATAACAGATCAGAAGTAGAATTAGTAGTGCCACTAAAATCCTGAGTTCATAAATTCTTAAAACAAGTTTTAAAGCCCCATGAACTGATTCTGAATCACAGCTACTGAAAGCTGTCGGTTCTTTCTTAAGCCCCTTATACATGTTTCTTTTCTTTCTTTTCTTGCTTCTTTTTTCTTAATGCCATTCCAGGCCCATCTGTAGAAAAGCTCATTGCCATAAAAATGCACAGCACAAAGACAGACATTCCACTAAGTCCAACAGCAATAGATAAATGATCATTTGGGTCCATCTAATCATGAAGTTAAACCTTTTTATCTAATATTCTACTTCGATTTAATCCACACTTCGTAGAAAATTACAGATAAAGTCACCAATTTAATGAATGGAATAACTTATACTCATTCCTTCAACTAGTCGCTAGTCAGGACCGCTCAGAAAAGAGGAAGTACTGATGAAAATCAAGACTTGCACGTACAGAGAAGAGTTTGAGATGATTTACCCTCAGTCTATATTTATAAATAAGATAGGCCCCAGAACCAACTATAGCCAGGCCAATCAAGATGACCCAAACAGCAGCCCACACAGATTTTGTCTCAACACTCCTCTTACCTGAAAATGTTCCAACAACTGAAGATTAAAATATAGATCACATGAATTTATTCTACATTTCTTCACAAGTGACTTTATTCTTCATTATATTCATCATGCAAGTTTTTTCTTTTCCTCTCTGCTTCAAAAATATTGATATTAGCAATTGGCTCACTTATGCAGGTGTCATGGTCCCTAATGTAGAGAAGATCTCCACTGCAAGTGCACTCATAGCTTCCCCAAGTATTCTTGCAGCTGCATTCAGGGCATTGACAGGCCTTTTTATCTTTGCATTCATTGATATCTGTTTGATAGTAAAGGAAATAAAAGTCATGAAATAGATCATTTATGCATCCACCATATGTTCATTAATGGATTAAAAAAAAGACAATTATAAACAAAAAAGAAAAAAAAAGACTCAAAATTCTCCATGAAGGACAAGAAAGACCATAGAAAAGATGCTCTCTTTTCAAGAGGAAGTGAACTTATTGATGAACTTAACTTAATGGCATATGAACTACCACACAAATTTTGATGATCCTTCACAAGAGGGAAGTATTAGATCATAACCTTTTTCCAGTATGTCTTATGAGACTCTTACAATGCTACAGATGAAATATTTTAATCCATACCTTCACAAGTCTTAACACCATCACCTTTGAACCCAGGAGGACACTGGCATTTGCTATTGCCAAAATCCTGTCAACCGAAGAAACAATAAAGTTTAAACCAAGATAGTTCAGTTCTGATGGACATGAAAATGATTGATAGCTTGTGAAGTGAGGAGAGGGCATGTGAAAGTTAGTCACCAAACAAGCTGAGTAAGAATGACCATCATGAGAACCACTCCAACAGCCTCCATTGTTAATCTTGCACCTTCCAGGTCCACTTGCTGCAAACAGAAGTTAAAAAAACATTTTATGACCAAGAAACAAGCTATGATAGAGAAATTATTAGTTACTTGCACAGGAGTACAAGGAGGAACCGCATTAACCTTTCAAACTCTAGCACGCTACAGATAAACATGTCACTGGTTCTAATTAAAACAGAAAATGGTCCACATAAAGCTAAAGTATAATGAAAGAAGTCCTACTCACTGTTGTAAACAATTTCACATTATTTCAGAACCTTTGCTAAAACTATTCCAAGTAGAGAACCTTCAAAACTTATTATTTCTGAATACTTCCAAAAAAAAAAAACCACTAGCATATAACAAGTTTAAATCTGATAGATCATAATAGCAACCATACCAACATATTTAGTCATGTAAAGGAGAAGACATAAGGGAAAAAACTTCCACATCTAGGCAAACTTCATCACAGTATATCTACAAGAACAAACTTGGTCTTTCCAGAGCTACAACTTAACATTACCCAAGAGGATATTAACTTCACTTCTTCACAACAAATCAGGGAAAAGATGTACAAATACAAGGTGGTCAAGTAGTTTTCACCTTCACAAGTGGTGTAACCATCTCCCTTGAATTGCACACCATCAACAAGGGGGCATTCACACACTCTCCCACGAAATGTGTCCTGAATAAAATAATAGTTAGAATTAGATCATAATTTTTTTTAAAAATTGAAAGTTGTCAAGCTCAAGCCATCAAATTTTGATCACGTACCTTACAGGCTGTGAAATTGGCTGCTTTGTTTTGCCAGCAACCACCATTATTATCTAAGCATTCATTTGTCTCTATATCTGTCATGATAACCCAACCAAGGTAGGTTTGAGAAAAAAAAGGCCCAACTTTAGCAGGATATATAAGGGTATGGAATCTGCATGTGCAAGGCCCTAGGAATGGCTCCATAAGGAGTCTACATCAAGTAGATATAAGTAAAAGGATATTCCACATACTTCATTAGAAAAAAACTTCAGAAAACGTACCACCACTTAAACAAACAGCAGGTTCCGTAGTTTCCTCAAATCCAGCACATATGGCCTTCAAAACAGCACCCTTCTCCAACTTTCCTGAGAAAGGAAAAATCTTCATCGGCAACATCAACAAGAAACAAAGGACAAAAGTTTGATGCTTCAATATTTTCTATCATCCAGAAAGCTAAAGAAGAAGAAAAGATAATATGCAAATTTAATACAAAAATGCAAACTTAATACAAAAGCTCAAGCCAGACCTCGATACTGATGATTATTGACAACAAGTGTGGGCAATATTGTAACATCGCCTCTAGATCCTTTCCCGACCTAGACAAAGTGCTCCTCATTAGATACTAATAAAAAAGACATTCCAATAACAAACAAGTCATGAAAGCCCCACTAGATGAAGGATTCCTTCAGATGTCTATCACTACAAAAGAAACATACCTGGGCATTTTGCTCTTCCTTCAGAACAGGATTCTCAGAATCAGCATTTGACTCCCCCATGCACTTCTCAATCTTCTCAACATCAAGTCCTAAGGATATACCAAACAATTTAGAAAGCCAATGTCTTACATCTGCAAAATTCATAAAATAATAGAGCTCTGAAGAACCTACCAAGAGATCTGATGACACCCTCAGCACAGTCCTTATTATACTTCTTTTCCTTCATGGGACACCGAATCTGAAAGTCTGTAACATAATCCCACCACACCCATGGTTTTTTGGTCTCATTTGCCACTCTAAACACGCATAGTTGCCTCAGATTCTCAAGAACAACATCTTTTCCCTCATAGCCAGTGCTGAAATCCTGCTCAGGATCTGGGGCACAGTACCTCCCATGATTGATGCACTGAGACTTGCACTGCTTGCTCAAGATAAATGCTTTGGGGCAGTACCAAGTTATATAATGAGGAGTAAATTGGGTATAACCGCCCTTCTCAAGAATCTGAGCAGCTCCCTTGAAGTCTTTAACAAACTCCATCAGCATATCACATTTGACCCCACATTCATCGTTGCTGTTGGTCCAGAGCTCATATTCCACCCGATCATCAGGGTGTGGGACTGCTTCTCTCCAGTCAAGGTTCACATTGACCATATCACCCCTGCTGATTGCCTTCTTCAGCGTTTCCCCAAAGCTCTTCTCGATGAGGGCCGAAGGTACAGTGATATTCTCAATGTACTTTGCAAATGAGCCATCCTCTTCAGGTGAGTCCATGGTAATTAGAGCTTCCTCGATGTTGTCAGCTACAAGGACAGCAGAAGCACCAGCCTTCTGGGCATTCCATACCTTAAGAGCAAAGAAGCAATCTGGAGAAAAGAGTATAGTATCATTACAAGCTTCCAAGAATGAAATATAAAATACTAACATAAATATTATCGCTAGGAGGGGAATTCTTTTTCCATATAGAAGGCTTTGACAAATTTTATTTGAGTCCTCTAATGAAACAGAAGAGAATAACTAAAAACAAGTCAGAGAAGGGAACCTTAGCAAAAAAAAAAAAAAAAGAACCCGTCAAGCACGGCTCTCGGCAACAACATGATAGTTGCAAGTATGTATTTTTCGAGTAACTATCTGCTATACTCGTACAGATAATCTCATATATCAGAAGACTTCTTCCACAGTTGTATTGCAGGACTATTACTTACTAACTTATGCCTAAAACAGCAAAGAAGCACGCATATACATAAATATGGGCAATATAATCTTACAATCTATTTCCGAAACAGCTGAAAAGAAGCAGGTTGAATCGAATTGACAAAAGGGTATCGCTCACATCAAACAATAACAACATCAATTACAACGAGACGATAAATGAACATGCAAACCACTAACCTCCACGATCGACCAAGACGAAAGTGGGAAGAGCTCCAGGCTTCGACTGGAAGGAGATGCTGAAGTCGCTGAACTCTTTGCAGCCCTTCTGGTTGTCTTTGGGGTATACAACGGCTCCCGCCATGCTTCCTCCATACTGAGGAATCCCAAAGTTCCCAATCGCGCTGTCATAAGTCCCCTTGATCTTGTCGGGAGAAGTCACCCTCAAGCTGTTCTTCTCCACCACGAATCTCGCGTAAGACAGTGGCGCGAAGGAGAGCAGCAAAAACCCTAGAAAAAGACCGACGAGCTCTGATCTCCGGAGCTCCATCGAATCCAAAAACTGGGTAACTCCAAGATCGGGCCGCTGAGCTAACGGGAGTCAGATTTGGGGGCCAAGGACATGAATTGGGATTGTTTTATTTATTGGGTCTTTCCCTAACCGACGAAACAGTTTGGGGTGGGGTTGGGGGTTTTCCTCAATGCTTGAGGTCTCCGTCGTGCGGAAAGGTCAAGGTTGCTTTGTGGAGAAGTTGCAATCGAAAAAGAATTGACGCGAAGATCTGTATTCTGCGACAGGAAGCACCCGGTCGCTGGAGTCAACGGTGGGAGGAAGAGTGTGTGGAATTTCAATCGGCTGCCTGAACAATTCCACTAAGTTAATAGTCGTACGATGGATATGGCTCTTCTGCCTTCTATGGATCATTCAAGTCCACTAAAAATGTAAGCCATAAATTTTCTGGAAGAGTCCTTGAGAGGTACATATGCGATCAATTATGAGAATTAAATTCAATGACAATATCAATATATTAAAAAATTGGACACTCATTATTATTTATTACTATGATTATAATAAAAAAAAGAATCAAACTTAATTCAGGCATTACCAATTAACATGTTAAACGGGTTGGACTGGCACGGAACCGGGTCGGTAACCGTATTTATTGGATTTGAGGCGGTTACAAGATGAGTAAAAAATATAAGCCTGTTGAACCAAAATCGGTCTAGAATAATTACAAAACTAGACCATACTAGCATCGAACGTGAACCCTAGCTCTCCACCTGGTAAGTGTCGCAATCTCTTTCAATTCGCTACAAAATCAACGGTCACAAATGGCCAAGTATTTGATCATTGATTTTAATGGCTCATAGTGAAAAACTAATCAAATCGTTATTCACAACTGTGAATCCGATCAAATCACTGTTTACGCTCACAGTGACAATTCACGATGACCATATTTGATTACCACAATTAAAAAAATAATCATTGCGATCAAATAATTTTATTTTTTTTACCCCAAAATTTATCTTTTTATCATTTTTACGAACAATCCTCAAATTTTATAAACACCTCATTATTTTTACAATTTTAATCCACTCAAAATCCCTCTAATCTCTAATTCATTCTCAAATATCTCCAACAATCTCCATTGTAGTCGTGTTAATTTTGCAAAAATATTGTTGATGTTAAAATATTAATGATATCGGCAATTAATTTATTATTTAATATCACAAGTAAAATATAAAAATATATCTTAATTTAAAATTTAATTAATTTTATATAATTTGAATATCAAAAAAAAAGGAAAAAATGAATTGTTCACGGGTTGAACATGCCCGAACCATGAACCGGCAAGCTTAGGCATGGTCCCAGGCTTATTCATGCTATCATAACTATGAACCGTAATCGACATGACCCGTTAAGTATAACGAGCCGACCCGTTACTGTACCAAACATTACCGAGCTCATTTTGAATTAGCCCAAACCACTATTTTAACAACTATAATTATCAATGTCTTTTAACTTTCACTTATCCAAATGAACGAGAATTTCCGGAATCACGTGCCGAGCTCGTGACTTTAGGCCCATTTCGTGAGGTAATGGGCCTCAGGTATGGGCCCAGCTTGTTCTTGTTAGAGAAATTCCCCCACTCTAGTACGTGTGATGAATTTGGCCCAACTGCTCTCATCCATATATTTTTTTAATATTGACATAAAAATTTTATAATAAAAATTAAATATAAAATATTTTAATTATTATATTAAAAATAATATTATTACACTAAACCCTATTTTTCTTTAATTGAGCCTTCTTATTTTACCCCTTCTCCCCCTATATATGTATATATACATATATATATTATCATCATAAATTTTAATTGAGATTAACAGTTTTCTACTCACCATTTTCTTTAATAATACTTTTTTTTAATTTAAATTTTTTGTACTAATCCCGACTCGGTTCTCTCTCTTTGACCAAACAAGAGCATGTAATGAAATCTTAATCCTTGAGTTTAAAGGTCAAACAACACCTAACTAATATCTATTCAAACGATGCCACCCATGGTCAAGTGCAAGTCCAACTACGCTCATGAAGATGCACAATGAGAAATCCTATTATGCCAAGGGATTCGATTCTCATGACATTATTCCTGGCTTGTTATCATCTCCATCAAAAGCCGAGATGCCCCGCCGTTGATATATATCCTCTTTTCGCGCGCGGACAGTCAGCCATGGAAGATCGTGGGGGTGGGTCAAACATTGCAGTCGGCCTCAAAAAGTCAATCCTATCGACTCCCCCATCTCCATTCCCCGGTTGCTTGTCGTCGACTAACATCCACCCACGCGGTGGTCTGATCGAAATTCTCTTCTTGAAACTCCGTGCCCTGATCGGTGGAGTTATACAGTGCGACCGCCACTCGAAATTATGGATTTAGCACGGTGAGCAATGGCGTTTCATGGTTTCGAGGTGAGTCATTGAAGGCCATCCCAGTTAGTCAAAACTCCATAATACCAAAATTCGTACACTATGTATGACAGCTATATGTCAATCACCCTGCACAGTTTCACGTGTCCAATATATCATCACTAGGTGCTGCCTCCACCTCATCAAACCTACTAGAGATACAAACTCCCCCACATGACTCTGGCGGATCATTAATGTTCTGGATTAGATTTTCAAGAGGGAATGGTTGAAATAAAATTTGAGGGAGTGAAATATTGACTTAGAAAAAATTGATTTACCCTCCATATTAACTATAATATATTTACCTTTTTTTACATTTATTTATATGCTATTTTTTTTACCAAAAAAAATTATATGATTAGGTAAGATCATAATATAGTAAACCGGATAATATTATCAAGAGTATTGCATTTGTCATTCTCGTTCTTATATTCAAATCCTATGATCTTTTGTCTTATCATCAAATCCTCTGAAAGGCACATCTTCACCGGGCGCGCGTGCGTGTATATATATAGGCTTTTTCGGCATCTTCCACGGCAGCCGACACAAAGTACACGTATTCAAGACACCATCGGAGGTATCCGGATCAGAGTTGGCTTCAAGAGAGGAGGAGGAGGAGGAGGAGGAGGAGACTTTTGTAATGGAGGGTTTGATTCCATATCTGCTAGATGCCCTGAAGAAGCAGAGGCCGCAGCACACCTATAGGTGCCATTCCGACACCTCCAACCGGAGCTACCATCTGCTCACGAGAAGCGACTCCTTCGGCGGGTCATCCCACAGGAGGGCACGGTCCGAGTTTCAGCCAGCGACCGGTGCGTCCTTGGTGGAGTTCCCCGAGCAAAGGTTGGGTTTTCAGTCGGCATCCCAAACTCGGGGCGTGAACAGGGCATCAGTGGTCTCCACTTCATCGATTAGTGGTTTCAATCACGCCGACAAAAGTTATGACCTTACGGAGAATTCCAACAATTTCCCCGATCTCCACCACCAGAGATGATGCATCTGAGTCATACAGCAAAGAACTGCTATTGCTCGTTGCTCGGACCAAGTTCGTCGATTTTTTTCCTGATTTGTTATGTTTTTCGCTGTGAAAAGGTTATAATCCTTTGGGTTGTTGTCAAGGGAACGAGTCTCTACATCATGAAACGTAATTCCTAGAGCAAGCATTCCCATTTCTCACTTCTTTTATAAGTTACCAGATATTGCTGCTAATTTCAGTTCTTTCATCCACATATTTTTGTGCTATGCATTAAAGCCAGACGAATCAAGCGATCACCAAAACTGGAATACTCGCAAATTTTGTACAGGAAGATGAGGATCACATTTGATCAGAAAGTCGTTCATAACAATCAGATCTGATAAGAAATCAAAAGGAAGAAGAACAGAAGCCATAGCATGTTTCTGAATTGAAGAACTGGAATAGAATTTCCAGAAAAGACCAAATGTTTCAGCTAAAATACTCCCAAACAAAAGCCAGAAACTACAAATTCATGGGGGGAAAAAGAAGACAAGCGCAGGTTAGCCTAAGATGCCAGAAGAGCTTCAATCTTGGCAATCTTATCCTCTTCATTCTTCGGGGATGGGCTCCTGTTGGCCTCATCGAATAAATCATGTTTCCACTTCTCAACCTTAGTATTATTGTTACCTGAGCGAGAGTAACCCTGCCTTCCATTGTAGGTATCCCTTCCCATACTCCTAGTCCCACCACCAAATCTCGATCTTGGTGGAAAACCCCCTCTCGAATCGTCTCTCCTGCTTGGCCATCTCTCAGGTCTTTCCCAGTGGTTCGAGTATCTGCTTCTGTCTTCTTTCCTCTCACCAGGGTGGCTGGTACTGTTGGGCCCAACAGCATCTGCTTTGGATTTATGGAGCGCATCTTGGTTTCCAGCGGAAACTTTCTGCTCTCGAAATGCGGGCCTCTTTCTATCTGTTGGGGGAGGTGGCAGGTTAGGGTTTGCCTCCATCTCAAAGAACCCATCATGGCGCCAAACACTGGTGTCACCATCTCTTCTACGTGAACCATCATCTCTTCTTGAACTGTCGGTGATTGTCCTATCTGATTCCTTTACATGTTGATCCTTCGCATCTTTCCACCATCCACGATCTTCAAAGAAAACCAACAACATCGTAACCGAACAAAACTACTTGATGGAGTGAATACAAAGTTACAATCACGGAGTTGACTCAACTATTTGATGAATCAAATGAGGAGTTTCCACAGCATATTCCAATTTTGACTGCCCAATCTGTCAATTTGTTACTTTCAATTTTCAAGGAGACGCCATCCGATAAACTGACTAATTCAATCCATCAAATTGTCTGATCTTTAAGCAGGGTCTCATAGGAATAACAATGGCAAACTTTCAGGGCGATTGGGTAACCATGAATGGCAAACCAAATAATTATCCAAATTTTCTTCAGATCAATGTGGATATTAATCATAAAATGCAATCAATTAAACTGATTTCACTAAGCTATAACAAGAGAAAATCATTTACAACAAATATCCCAAAGATCAGACAACATTGAGCAAATAAAATGAACAAAAGGAGAATTTGGCTCCAATTGCCTTTAGAAAACTTAAAAAATACTTTCCATTATGCATCTTCTAAAAATATAAGGGAAAAGATTGTTGAATTGTGAATTGCACTTCAAAATAAGAGGATTACCAGAGGATGATCTGCGACTGGAACCTCGACCACCAGAACCAGCAATGCCACGCTCATCATGCTATTATAAGGGGGGCAACAAACAGGCAGACCAAAAATCATTAGAATGGTTGCATTTGAGCATGACCAGTAGAAAATCACCACTATGTCCTAAAATTCTCCCACAGAAAGAAAATTTTTTCATACATTGAATGGCCACAAGAATCAAGCTAGATGGAATTTGCAACCTTGACTAACAAGTCAGCAACAATCTCAACCTCACACACAAGAATTTACTCATGTTGACCATCTCCTCATCCACTTCAAATACATATAAGCCAGTGTCAAGTTAATTTCAAAATAATTCCATCTCAATCAACACATGAAAAAGAATAGATTAAGAACAAACTAGCCATCCATTGACCACAATCTAACATTTTAACCTGCAGTTTTAGATAGATATTCTTCCGCTTGAAAAGTTAAAATTTAAACCACCATCATACCATTAACAAATCACCAACTTATATATTTGGCCCCCTGCACACAATGAACATAAGAAAGTTCTAATGCACTTTAGTTTACCAGCTAAACTAACTACCATGCAATTCATGCTCAAAATATTCTAAGTTAGAAGGTACACACACAAATAGTCTTCAAACAAGTTACTTATTTTCAACTGCCAATGAATGAGTAAACCTTGGGATTCTCTCAAAAATATGAAGCAAGGATAACTATACCATAAAGTCATCACTAAGAGATGGGAAGAATAAATCAAAAGCTTATACAGAAAGAAAAAACAAGACTAATGGCTGAAAACCTGAAAGTATGATCTCGACCGTGGCACTGCAGTTGGATCAGAGGAGGGCTTAACACCCTCTGAATTGGCATGACCCTTCCACTGTGATTCCTTGCTTGTGGACCCGGTTTCAACCTTTGGATTTGAGCTTGGAGGTGTCTCAAGTGGCAATGGATCATGCAGTCGGCGACGGTTCTTATCATGATGTTCCACATGCTCTCTAGGCCCTGCATTGGTATCGCCAGTTGCTCTCTCTGTCACAGGTTTCCCATCCCTTCTAGATCTCTTAGGACTACAGAAACAAAAATAGAATAGTACAACAGCTAAAACTAAACATAGTGTCTGTGTGTGTGTGTGTATTATATATTATATATCCATAGAAAGCGAGACAACATTAGTTTCACCTGATAATGAGAAGCTTAGATTGCATAAACGAGGGAAACATTTCACAGCGTCTTAACTTTACAAGTTCATCAGCTGTTCAAGTCGACCGTTAAACCCCGATTGTGCCACAGACACTGAGTGCAAAAAATTGCATCTTCAACAACCGTGCTTCACTTCATCGGCTAAGAGAATCACATGCTCGCTTACAAGGGAACAGGTAAGACAAGGAACTATAATGGTCTAAGAACGGCCGTCCCAAGAGAGGACCAATCCGAGGGTTTACCGTCTCCACTCTACGTAGTACGTGTTAAAGATCATTCAATCGACAAATACCATTGTCGAGCATCACGGAAGATCGGTACGAGACAAGCAAACACAAATATTTATTTCCTTCAGATCCCGACACAGAAGAACTCCACAAAATGTTGCAATCCAATTTTATCAGTGAACTTAGGAGCATCGGAAGCTCCATTTTGGGTGGAGTAAAATCGCAGGTGGTAGCTCAAGAGGGTTACCTGGGCTCTCGATCGAATCGTGAAGGGCGCCGTTTGGAGTCGGCTTCCCGATCCCCACGTCGAGACATTAGCGATTTCGCAGTCGTAGTATGTTGTCAGGTCTAACTCTCACCTCTTCGACTCTTACATCCTCCTTTAGGGGCCGATGAACAAGGGGTATAATCGTCAGTCAAATTTCACGGCTTTTATCATTTAGTCCTTCAGAATTTGATTTTCCCAATCAACCCCCTTAAGTCCAGCATGCAAGAGTCATCTCCAATGCGTTCGTCTAACCTTTGTAAAGGCTTATTCAATTGAGGAACTATTTGTGGTTCAATAAAGGCAAAATTCAACATAACAATAGATCGAATAGTCGATGTCCCTCAAACGATTTTCATGGACTGATTCAATTACCGTACAACAAATTATCCTTCAATAAAACGATACTACCACAGAAAACTGACCAGAAAATTTTCATTGTAATAAGCCACCATTATTGAATGATTACACAAAGGCCATGGCGCATCAGAATGTACATTGAATGATGTGCAGAGTCATGTACATATATATGTATGTATGTATGTATGGATAAGAACCAACAAAGAGAGGTAAGTTTTAGAAGTTCTGGTTCATCTTCCCAAAGAAGAGATGAATAGGGAGATGTCCACCTTCATTATGAGACGCCTTGTGCTTCTTACTTTTGGCTCGGCTTGCACCCTGTTCCCTAAGAGCAGCTCTGTAAACGGTTTAAAGAAAATCCTTAGATGACATATCTTGATGGGGACATGAAATGGTTGGAACATAGTTTTTAAAACCGGATCGAGCTAGGAACCGGTCAGGGTATAGATTTATGGGTCGGACCAGGGGTTCGATCGGTCGAATCACATGTTTAATAAATAATATTAATAATATAATATTACTAATAAATCTACATAATATTACAATTTAACTATAATTTATAATAAAAATTATTAATATAGTCATTATATTAGTCTTAGATTCAACATAAAATATGAATATAAATCTAGTAAAATAAAACAAGTACATTATAATAATTTTTTATTTTTTATTTTAAGTTGACTGGTTTTTTCATGAGTTCAATTGGGTTCACTAGTTTGACCGAGAACCAGCCGGTTCAACCCGATTTGACCTAATTTAAAGTGTAATTGGAGTTTTAATGAGAACTGGAGAACCGGACCAGGTGGGTGGACAGTTCCTAGTCAAACCGATCGAACCGGCCAGCCCGGTCCGATTTTTAAAACTATGATTTGGAAGATGATGCATCAGTGCAACTAGCTTTAGATGTTCCAGTGTTAAATCGACCTACATTAATTTGTGCAATCAAATGCAGGGTCTGCAGCCTGAAGATGATAATTACCTTTGCATTGATGCATGTACTCTAGGTTGGTTGGAAGATTCCTCCCTCTGAAGCTTCTCAGCAAGATGAAAATCAAAATGCTCCTGCCTTTCCTCGACAAATGACAATGGCAATTCAATCCCGCATAGAGAACACTTATAGTCATCCAACCAGAAAAACTGCCCTTCACTGCATGAAGAATTTTCTCTGTTATGTGACATGACATGCTCATCCTCGTTCTTGTCTAGGCAGCTGGCACCATCAAACATGTGAAGCACAGAATGTGGTTCTAATGAGTTTGACTCTTCAGATTGATAAACTGTCAGGTCAATCTTTCTGGAAATTGGGATATTCACCTGAAGTTATAGGGGGAAAGTTTCAATTAGATGATCATTTTGGATCAAACGGAGTGAACAAAATGAAGCTACCCTCTCACATACCTCATCTTCAGTTCTACAACTTGAAGATGCATTAGTTATCTCCATGTTTTCACAGAATAGTTTTCTCTGCGTACAGTCTTTTGCATCAATTCTATCTGGTTGATCTCCAAATTCACGGTGATTCACCTCTTGTCTTTCAAGGAAAACGTCAGTTCCCATGTCATTTGCAAAACAGTGATCATCAGTATCCAAGCATGAGGAGTTTCCATCTTTGAGTTTTCTAGAAGCATCCCCCAGGAAAAAGTTTCTCAGTGTTTTCTGCATCGGGCCAGCAAGAGCACCAAGTCTATCTTCCTTGAAATGAGATATCCTAAGACCTGAAATAGGGAAATGTAAGTGTCATGGAAATCTTCCAATCTACTGTTGAAGAGAGAGAGGGAGAGAAACAGACCTACCAATCAATCTCAGAGATACAGGAAGTTCAGCCTTCAGAAGTTTGGAAGCATATTTCAAGATATCATTACTTGAACATATATATCTCTCCAGAGTGATGGCTCGTGTTCGAACCTGTTCATCAGGTTTACATGAAATTATAAAACAGAACCTTTACTTAGTTTTAAAAGAGGGAAAACTTACAAGGCAGAAACCTTTGTGACAGTTGTCATACAGCGGACACACTAGAGAGTCAGTAAGAACATAATAATAAATACACTATATATATACGGAAGTAAAAAAGTACCTCAAAGGCTGCAGTTTTCAGTTTAAGTGTCAATGTACGTCCATGGAGATCTTCCTTTTGCATATCAGCAGAAAGGAGCTCTGCAAGTTCAGCTGTAAAGGTGAAAACGGTAAAAAGCTTGTTAATTGGTATTAACCAAATCCTGAACTTTTGCATACGTCAAGATGATACATCAAGTGCATAAGAACCAAAAGCCAAAATCTAGAAACAGAAGCTCATTAGTGGATCATATTTAAAAGAATCATCTACATCCTAAGTGAAATTTTCTTAGTTCTTAACTTATCAAAGCTAACTGACTGACAAAGCTATTTTGAAAACCCAAGTAGGACAATTGTGGTTTTATCAACTATGCAAGAAGTAGCAAACAAACAAGAAAAATAAAAGGAGTTTGCAGTTCTGGGAATTTGTACAGCTGATATGTAATGATCATCTAGCAACATCTTATAATGAGTACTTCTTTCACCAACAGGATGAAACCTGACCTAATTTCTGATAAAGAAGAGTCTCATCTGCTGTGGCCGAGAATGTTCTTTCATTGCTAATACTCTTCCTCATTCTGGCTTGAGGAGTATCAGTCTTCCCAAGACCTAGTGCTACGGAGAGAAAAAAGTCTGCAACAATTTGGTTGAAAATTACCCTAAATTACAAGTTCTAGAAAAGTTTACAGCCAGATTTTTGCTGATGATAATAAGACTGAATACCAGACTGCAAAGCTTGGCTTAAAAGAGCTTAGAATTGAATTAGCAAACAATTCATAGCAACTTGGAACAAAAAAATAAAGCCAGGACAATCAAGTGGTGAATTAGGAAACAAGTGAAAGTAGCTTCAAACCCATGGAAAAGGAAAGCGACGATGAACAAAGACAATCCACTACATTGAATAAAATTGTGAACTTATTGATCTACTGGCTACTATTGATAGCGATGATCAAGAAATATGATAGATGAGAGGAATATAGTTGTTACCAGCAGTGGATTGAGAAAATAGCGCACAAAGATATCCACCTTTTTGCAGCATGTCCTCACATGTTTTGATCCCAAAAACATCTCTTAGAATATGTTCAGTAACCTTACCTATACCCCCAATCTGTCTTCATAAAAACAAAACAAATACGACTATAAATCCTTCATAGAAATGACTAATACATATTAACCTCAACAAAAACTTCAAACAAGGAGAAAAACAAGGCAAAGACAATGAGATAAACCTTCCGAATTGGAAGAGAGGAGATAAATGTCATGACAGCCATTCGGTCATTTGGTAAGACAAATTGCCCATTTGGCTTATTTATATCCGAGCAGACCTATGAAGGAATTTTTTCCAACCACCCACAAAGTCAATATTGCTCATGGCAGAAAAATTGAAAACCCCAAGATAGTTTAAATAAGGATTAAGATCCAAACTTTAGCAAGTAATCTGTTTGGAGCAACTCCAGCGCTACAAGTAAGGCCTGTTTGCTCAAATACAGTACTTCTGAGCTCTTCAGCTATCTTCAAAACAGAGTGACAAATGATGATGACCAAGTTCAGAACCATCCATCAAAGACAAATGAAAACCATGAAGCTGCTGGGTGATCTAAATGTTTCACAGGAACTTACTTCTTCACTGGGGACATTGCTTTCCTTGCTAACTGCAGTTATGTCAAGATAAGCTTCATCCAGACTTGCTGCCACAAAATTGGGATCATACTTCTGGAAGACTACAGAAAAGAGGAGGCACTTGTCAATTCCACAAGTTAACAAGAACAAAATGTTGCCACAGTAATGGATCAGGAAACACAGATTCTAACCTTTTCTAGTCAAATCACTGTAATGAGTATACTTCTTAAAATCTGGAGGAACAAAAATTAATTCTGGACATAATTTCCGTGCTATGAATCCAGGCATGGCAGCCCGAACCCCAAATCGGCGGGCCTGTAAATTTTCCAAGATTGCTGTATGAGAAAATATTTTGCAGAAGGAAATATTAACAGCAGCAGATGATCTTTTGATTTAAGTGCTCAAATCTACAAGAGAGGAGAGTCATAATAAATTTTTATTACCCAACTTTTGTCTGCATGTACCAACATAAGTAAGTGTAAGTACAGACCTCATAGTTAGCAGTTGAGATCATAGACATGCTGCCAACCGCCATGGGCTTCCCTTTTAAAGAAGGATCATTTAATGTTTCAACAGCTGCATAGAAGGCATCCATATCCACATGCAGCCAAACTTTTGTCAAGTCTCGTGTGGCTTCTAGCTCCAAAATTTTTTTATCAGCTACCTGCAAATCAATTGACTAGTGACATGTCTATGAAGAAGGAAAAAGTCCTTCCCCATAGGGGAAAACTCTTCGAGAATTCTGAAGCTACCCAAATGATGAAAGTACAAGTCTATCTGAAGTTTTGCACATGCTTAGAAATGCTGTTGCATCTGTACATGAGCTGGTAGACAGAACAATTTTTATGAAAAGAGAAAACTTATGTGTTCTCCAGAATCATATAAGGCACATCATGTGAATACAAACTAAGTGCATCTACCAACTACAGATTGTTTGACATCATACCCCTGAAAGCCAACTTAATATTAGACAGAGCTAGTGAAAAAGGGCACTAGCCATTAAGATTAAATCATTAGGAGAGCAGGGAAGCCAACCAAAAAGTGAAATTAAGTTAAACACCCTTTAAGTGCGCAAGAAGTCATAATTTAGCGCCTATCCGTTAAGACATCAAATTTACCAACAGGGAATGCATACTACAAGCAGAGTATGTGATGGAGACGCAGGATGATCATAATCATACAACAGGCTGTTGATATGTTAGGCTTTCAAGAATCGATTTGCATAAGCACCATGCATGTCCCAGTTTGTCTGGCTTATGTCAACCATCCGCATCCCATTGACAATTTATAATAATGATGAAGATCAAAATTTTACCAAATTGCGGAATGTGTGCTTGGATAGAGGATCCAGCAGAAAATCTATGCTTGAAAAGGGAAAATGCAAGAACTGCAGCCCAGAAACCAATACGGAATAGATAAACAAATAGACTGAGCTAAACACATAAACTACACAGGAGCATCACCATCTGATGTTGAGATATTTCAGCAGCTGAGAGCTTCTCACACTGAGCGTGCATTCTCTCTATCTTCTGCCTCATTTCAGCCTCCTTCCGCTCCTCATTCTCGAAATACTTTGACCCTTTGCTCATCTCATAGACAATCCTCTGCACCTTTTCCTTATCAACACCTTCCATTCCTGAAACCCAAAAAGAGACACGCAATCAATAGAAACTCGAAATCGTCTGCGCCTTCTAGAATTCCATAATGACCGAGGAAGTCATAATCGGACGGATCAGTCAGAATGAAGAAACAGTAAAAAAAAAAAATGGAGCTAGATAGGGCACCGACCGGCTTTAGCGTTGGTGTAGACGGTGTTGTAGGACTGCCATGGCCGAGCTCCTGAGTAGCACGACGTGCTTTCTCCCACCTTCTCCATCCTCTACCTCTCTATCTCACACAGACACGAGCGGGAGCAGAGATTTCAAGTGCTTGTCTTGGAAGCCTGGGAAGAGCTGCATAGTCCCGCGAGATGCAGAATTGGATGAAAAACCCACCAATTTTGACGTCCAGGGCATTGCGGCCCATTCCTCGCACACGACCCATCAGCAATGTGAAAATTACGTATTAGCCCTTATATTCTACTTTATGTCAATTTGTTATCCCAAAAGTTTTTCTAACCGAGCAGTTGGACTGTGCAGCTAGACCTATTAATTTGGGCCGTCATGGTGATTTCAGGCCGGACCGGCACTGGCACGAATTTTTTGTGCTTTGGGTCAGTGCTGGTCCGGCCCGAGTACTCCTCAAGTCAAATCAAAGAATTAAAGAATTAATGTAAATAATTTAATATTTCAAATTAATTTTGTATATGATATAATTAATTGATTCATCTCAATATTATATTAATTTAAAAAAATATTAAAATATAATTATTTTTATATAATTAATTATTTTTAAAATTATTCTCATAATTTTTTATTGTAAATATGTTTTGTGCTTTTGGGTTGGCACAATCCGATCGAAATGTTAAATGGGCCGGGCTGGCCGATAAGCAGACAGTACAAACCTAGAACTGGCACGGGCAGCTCCTAACCCGGCCCGTAACTGTTCTTATTGGGTTGGAGGCAGTTACGGGCCAGTTCATAAATATAAATCTGTTGAACCGTAATCAGCCCGAATTGTTACCATGCTGAACCGGCCCGAAAGCATTTAGAAGTCGGCCCGAATTGCCAAAAATCATGCAAATCAACTGTCAAATTTTATCAAGTCAATTTAACAAATTTTTAAAAAAATTAAAAAGATGGACGGTTCACGGTCAAACCAACCTAGACTTTTAACTGACCCGTTTATAAATTGTTTTAGACCAATTCATATTCGCCTGAACCGTGATCCGTAATCGGACCATTATGTTAAGTAAACGGGTCGAACCGTAATCGGGTCTAACAGTTTTAGGCCTATTTTGAACCGAAACGAATCGCACTTTTAACAACACTACAACCTAATATTCTCTAGCAGCATAAAAATTCGAGCTCAAGCATGGTTTTTGGTGTCGTACCTGGGTCGTGCCAATTTTTTACAGTTCTCTCTTGCAATGGTAAAATCTAGGGGGTGTCCGTGGGCCCACCTACAAGCCCGATAGTTAATCAGTGGGCCCATTGGTTTAATCATGGACAGCCCAATAGTTTTTTTCCCCCAAATAGAATGGATGCGTCTCAAACCAAATAGAAAGGGAATTAAGAGGTACACAAAAGTTACAGAGAATTTTGCTAACAAGGATTCATCCCAGCCATTAGATCTAATGGATGTCAATATTGTAACTAAGCTGAAACATGTTCAAGCCAAGCAAGTAGAGAAGAGGAGTTCCCATAGCTTTTTCTTTTTTATGGAACTCGTATTGTGAAAATTCCGTTCGATAGATTACTGGTAAAATGAATGCATACTTAAATTAATATAATTCATTCAAAATGGAAACAGTTTGAACCGCCCAAAAGGTTGCCAAGCCCTCGAACTAGGAGCGCCCAATGCCGGAAAAATTACATAATTGGTACAAAACGTTTTGATAATGTAACATTTTGGTACAAAATGTTTAAAATGTAACTTGGTGATACATTTTCTTTCAAATATGTAACACTTTAGTGTATTCCGTTAATTTTTTATTAACGTCGTTAACTTTTGATAACATGTACGGTTTACGTGGCATTCTTTGATGATGTGCTTTATATTTTAAATATGTGGATTGCCACGTGCCACATGGTGGGACCCACTATTTTTTTTATTCATTTCTCTCTTGGCTTTCTCTCACTTGACTCTCTCTCTCGTTCTCTCTCTCGCTTGACTCTCTCTCCCTCTCCCTCTCTCTCACTTGGCTCTCTCTCTCTCCCTCTCTTTCTCTCGACTCTCTCTCTCTCTCTTTCTCTCTCTCTCGTATGGGGGGTGAGAGAGAGAGAGCCGAGAGAGAGGGAGACGGAGAGAGAGCCGAGAGAGAGAGAGAAAGAGAGGGAGAGAGAGCCGAGAGAGAGAAAGAGAGCCGAGCGAGAGAGAGAGTTGAGCAAGAGAGAGAGTGGGAGAGAGAGTCGAGTGAGAGAAAGCCGAGAGAGAGAGAGGTGCGGAGAGAGAAATGAATAAAAAAAATAGTGGGTCCCACCATATGCCACGTGATAATTCACATATTTAAAATATGAAACCACGTCATCAAGGAATGCCACGTAGACCGTACACGTCATGAAAAGTTAACGGCGTTAATAAAAAATTAACGTTGATGGAGTTCATTTCCCCAATAAGCGTTGGTTAGATCGGAGGGGGATTGATCAAAAGGGACCGCACGCACGAGCTTGGCTTTTTCTTGGCGTTGTGGTCCTATCGTCCACTGGGAAGGACCACTGGGCTTGTGTCGCATGCGCTCGATTGTAATGTATTGCCACTCTTTCTCAGTTCACGTGACTAGAAAAAAAATAATGGGAATTCATTCGTGTACTATGTATAGGACCACCATCGCCCACCATGTAACCACGGGATGTTCTGACAGATTCCCCTTCATTGCTTCAAAAGTCCAAAGCCCTAACAAATCCCACGAGCACGTGCTAGCGTGTATAAAAAAAAAAAATTATACTGAAAGAATCAAGGAAGTTGGTCTGAAGGCTTAGGAAGAGTCGACGGAGTGACCAGCACAATTTGAAAGAGAAGTTGTTACAGTAGTTCGATTCAAGCTTTGTGAGTCGGGGTCCGCAATAGCACTCCTCCATTTGCATCTCCATAAAAATTGAATTTTGTGTCTGGGAAGCGTATCATCTCGATCTCGATGTATTATATCATTATTTACATTCACAACAGTAAAATTATAATGAAGATATTAAAAATTTACTATTTTCTTAAAACAGAATATTTAATTTTATATATTTTGATTCTATTACATTATTAAGTCATACTCATTAATTATCATAAAGATGTGCTGAGATAGTAATTTTCTACGGAAGTTGCAATTTTCTATGTCAACATGTCACACCCAAATATGACGTGACATAATTTGCCAATGTGATGGGATGACATTGTACTAAGTTACAGATATGATATGGTGATGATATAGCACAAAGTTGTCGGCATGTCTCATGAAGTGTTCATCACATACATGTTAATAATCAGCATTAATGAATATGATTTAATAATATAACGAAACTAATATTTAGAATTTACTTATAAAAAAATAACTAAAATTTTTATAATTTCTAATCCAAAATTTCCATTACCTAAGTGTTTGGAGAGACTTGAAGTAAATTGATGGAATATAAGTAAATGACTATCTCAGTCCTGATAGAGGTCCAACTACATATACGAGCCCACAGAGAAACCTGTGCTTCAAAAACCATTCCAGCTGCTAGAATCCCTTACATTACACGGGACCAACCATTCCACAAGCTCACGCAGTTGCCATTTCCACAAGAAATGAGAGGCACCACCGATTAAGGAACTTAGAACCGACCGACCGGTGGTACGTACAGTTAAAAATCCAGAAGCAGTAGTCATGTCGTGCCGTGTCGATGGACACCACAGAGACATGTGCTCACCAACCAGACCTCGCTGGGTGGTTCTCACGTAGCGGCGTCAGACCGATTGAGCACCATATCATCAAAGCTTTCGACCCGTAGACGAGTAGGATGAGCTACGAAAGGCACTTGACGTTAGGTAAATTAGAGCACAACCACCGACATCCGGTGTGATCGAGAGTGACAGATTTAGGTCGAGTAAGCAAGATTTTTCCATTTTTGCTGTGCCATACTAAACAACACGGTCGAAGCCATTACATTACGTCTCGGCTGAGTGAACGGTAAGTAAGCAGTACTTCTAAGACACGATGAGACGACGGGTGGGGTGGATTGTCGACTTGATATCTGGACGCAATTAATTACATGGAAGTGGCTTGAGATTGACGGCCCACTACGTGCGTTCCATTGGCACGCTGTGGCCTAAGCGACCGTTCCATTAATCACCGTAAAAGGACTTTTTAATTGACAACAGATCAGAAGCCGACTAGAGCCATCTCCTCTGCTGCTAGCAGCGGAGGTGCGAGGGTGGACGAGACGTCGGACACTGCGAGATTAAGCAACAGAGATTAAATTGAAAGCTGATAATCACATGGCAGAGTGCTCCGGTGAAGGGCAGGCGTCCACTGCACAGAACAGAACCCGCAAACAAATTAGGGGACAAGGTCGACTTTTGAAGCTCCACATCGGTCTTGTTTGCTACTTATATCAAACCTTTTTCTGTTTTTCTTCCCGTTCTGTTGTAAGATTCCTGATGGATGAATCATATCGAGAGGAATATCTCAACGTATACGCTTCTGTCTCTCTGTGCCTGTCGCTTCTCCTCTGTCACTGCGTGTTTGGGAACAAGGGAACGATTTCCTTCTGAAGAAGATGGATTCTCCGACACGATGGCGTCTCATTGCATCTGTGTCCTCTTCAAGCGATTTGACTGCGAGCCCAACTCCAGCAAGTAGGCCCTACGTCCGCCGTGTGGACAGGTACTGATCTACATTGTCGTATACTAACATACAACCCTTTGATCTAAAAGGCTCGTGCGACTAGTTTCAGGCACCAGCTTGAGCTCGTAGCGTCATGTCATTCGCAGGTAGTATGCAGCAATTATGAGGTTACTTCCTGGGAGAGAGAGACCCGTGCTAAGTGACCGATACTCTGTCATGAGGATCGTCCTTCCAAGCAAATGGTATAACTGTCTATAGAACTGAATGTCTGTAGAGGTCCCCTGAAAATAACAATTACAATAATTGACTCAAACTTAACCTTACGCATCCATTCAACTGCACTGAATTTCGCCGTCTCATATCTGTCTAGTTGGGTAAGTCTTCCGAGCAGCATAGGGATTCTCCATTCGTATTTTTTCTTGTCGTCTCCTCAGAGAACACAGTAAAGATCACAAGTTACGCAGATATGAAGCAATAATGAATATAAGCCAGCCCAGCCCATAAACGAATGGACCTTATTCTGTGATGATGCTCAGCAAGCTCATACAAACAGCAAACAAATCTTCGAACCTGCAATCCTGCAATATTAATCCTTAACACCACCCAATTTTACTATCTTAATTTTGTTAACAATATCTGGTAATTTCTCATGTGTATTGCCCGATTTCAATTCTCCACAAGATTAGAATTTTGAGATCTTACTTAAGGGCGTATATTATGTCATCCATGCATTCGTCTGTTCTATATAGAGGGTAATGAACCGCAGAGTCACGGGACTGATAAAGCCTTCAACTTGTACAGCCTTCATGAATGTTCTCTCAGAAGCTTTCCATCGTTCTCCTCATGCCCTCTCCCATAGTCTGTAGGAAACTTTGTTGTGCCCAGACAGAACCCAAAATAACTGCTTCTGCGGTCTGAAGAGACCCAACTTAGTTTTTTCGGAGATGAAGAGATTCTTAGGACACTGCATTCTTGTTGTCTCATGCTTGTTTCTGTGTCTAGGTCTGTCATTCTCTCTCAGAACCCGATTTAACTGGTTATCCACCTAAAATAACATAGCAGGAATGTGTTCCGGATCTAGCATCATGAGAAGAATGTTTCTGCCTTAGAAAAATAGATTCTGACCCCTGAATGCTTCAACTTTTTCCTTTTGATATTTGCAGGACACGGCAGAGATCATTTCTTGGCTTATGATCATTCTGCAACAACACAGGCAAGAAAAAAAAACTTATATTTCAAGACTATATGTTCGATATGAATCCTGTATCTTAGTTCTCGGTCATACTCGTTAGTCAATTTATTTGTTTCTCTATCTTTGTCAGCTCCCTGAACTTTTGAATGTTTTCTTGACGTGTTTCAGTGCTTGGAAGAGCCGTGGAAGCCTCTGTACAAGGGAGGGATCATATCAAACCCAGAGTTCAATCTTGGCATTTCGGGTTGGACTGCCTTCGGAAAGGGAGCAATTGAACCGAGGCTGTCAAAAAAAGGGAATCAGTTCATCGTAGTGAGGAACAGAACACGGCCCCGGGACAGTTTTTCTCAGAAACTCCAGATTGTCAAAGGAAATCTCTATGCGTTTTCGGGTATATATTTTGCTCTTACACAAACTTAGTTACTTCTAGAGAGCAGTTTCAGTTTTCTGTTTGTGCCAAAGCTGGTGCCAAAGTTCGAATTTCCTCCTGTTTCTTTAGAAAATGGTGTCAATTTCATCAAATGAAAAGGAAAACAGAAACAAAAAACAGCACTAGTTTTTTCCTGGAATTGGAAGATTGATGATAAGGTAGACACGTTTCTAATAGTTTCACAGATGAACTTTGGATTTTCTGTTCCTTGACATAGCCAAGGAAGAAGGCGGAGAGACATTATTTAGATGGTCATACAACAGTTGTTGCGGCTGCCATACTAACGAAAAGTTACGACCTTTTTCATTTGAGACTGATGCAAATTAAAGTGTGACCTGTAAACTTACAGCTTGGGTTCAAGTCAGCTCTGGGAACGATCAACCGGTAGCGGTTGTGTTTGAAACTCGTGGTGGTGACTTTGTGCGTGGCGGAGACACCTTAGCTAAGCATGGCTGTTGGTCTCTGATAAAAGGAGGCATAACAGCAAACTACTCGGGTCCAATCGAACTTCTTTTTGAGGTGAGGAGCAGAGAGAACATTCAAACTCGAGTAGCCAGGTTCTACTCTACAAAATGCAGAAAGTTATTCAGTTGTTTTTTGGACATGTAGACTGCTAATGCTTCGGTTGAGATTTGGGCCGATAGTGTCTCGCTGCAGCCCTTCACGAAACAGGAATGGATATCACAAAAGGGTCTGAGCATAGAAAAGGTAACCAAATTGGGAAATTTGTTATTATTTATCAGATGCCATCTTAAGTGATTGGTTTGATTATTGCAGAATCGAAAAAGAATGGTCAGATTCCGAGTAGCTCATCAAAATGGAACCAGACTGGAAGGTGCTAAATTATCGATCAAGCAAGTACGAACAGGCTTCCCTTTGGGGTGTGGGATGAACTACCACATACTCGAGAGTAAGGCCTACCAGGAATGGTTTAGGTCGAGGTTCCCAGTCACAACCTTCACGAACGAGATGAAGTGGTACAGCACCGAGAAGCAGCAGGGCCAGGAGAACTACACAATCGCAGATGCGATGGTGAAGTTCACCAAGGAACACAACATATCCATCCGTGGCCACAACATCTTCTGGGACGACCCTATATACCAACCCAGGTGGGTCAAAAACCTAACTGGCGATGAACTCAGAGTAGCGGCAGAACGCAGGATAAACTCGGTCGTCTCAAGGTATGTGCTCATATGCAGTGAACTTATCACCGGGCTCATACTTTATCTGTCCTGTTCATAGTTTATAGGCATTTAGGCAATGCATCATATCACTGGATATAAGCCTAGGCAGCGGGACAAGCAATTTTGAGTTTGAATTCAAATGCTGATACACATCTACAACATGATTCTTCAGAGGGATTCTGCTCGTGTTTTGTGATCAACTGTGCCGAATTGCCATTTTTTTTAGAGATAACTGTGCCGAATTACTTGAATGATAAAATGGATGTTGATTTTTAACTGGGAAAAAGGTATGCGGGGGACTTGATCCACTGGGACTGCATGAACGAGAACCTGCACTTTCGGTTCTACGAGGACAACCTTGGGGAGAACGTGACAGCAATGTACTTCTCAGAGACGCATAGGCTCGACCCTAAGCCAATAATCTTCATGAATGAGTACAACACCATAGAGTACAGCGGCGACGAGGTTGCAGGTCCCGTGAACTACATGAAGAGGATTCAAGAGATCCTCTCCTTTCCTGGAAACGAAGGGCTGATGGGCGGAATCGGTTTGCAAGGGCATTTCGGAGCTGGTCAGCCCAACCTTGCCTACATGAGGGCTGGCTTGGACATTCTTGCAACTGCGGGGCTGCCGATTTGGCTCACAGAAGTCTCTGTTGCCAGAGATACAGATCAGGTAACAGTATCACTGGCTCGCTTATGGGTACCCTGTTCTGTTTCATTCGCATGGATCCACAATTAACGTGAAGATATCGACTGATCGAATCATGGACAGCATCCCTTGTATCTATATACAATGATCATTCACAAATTTCACCGATTAGTGATTCGTATGCATCCTTGCTTGACGTCATTTTAGCCAACCAACAGGCCCAGCACTTGGAAGATGTGCTGAGGGAGGCCTATGCTCACCCGGCAGTGCAAGGGATTGTAATGTTTTCCGGCCCGGCAGCAGCCGGTTTCAACGAGACCACCCTTGCCGACCTCAACTTCAACAACACAGCTAACGGGGACGTCGTCGACAAACTCATCAGCGAGTGGAGATCGGACGTCCAAGGAGCTGAAACAGACTCCGGGGGCCTCTTCGAGGCATCCCTTTTCAGTGGTGAGTACGAGGTTACCGTCACTCACCCGCACACTAACAAGTCTTACAGTTCATCTAGGATCGAGGTGGCGGGGAAGGAAGCTCACGGAAGCGCTTTCCATCTAACGTTGGACTGACATTGGGTCCCACTCTGGCTGCTAAACTCTATTTACGGTGAAGACAGGGAGATGATTTAGGAGTGCTGGCCAATGAGAATGTGCCGTGTGGTGTAAGAAATTAATCAGGGAGATTTCTTCCCTAAGCTGTTGTCTTCCCTAAACTTGCCAGTAATCTGTGATCATGAATTGTTAGCATCCCCCAGATTTACTTATGTTAACAAATTCCGGTAACTTTTCCATTAATAATTATACCTTTATAATATTTTCCCATTCATAATAGATTCATTACAAAATTCTTTCAATTATAAATTATTATAATACTCAAAATATGAAACTCTGTCTAAGAGAAAAATTCATCTAACCTCGTCACTCAATCCACATTGGTATATCACTACGGATTCAGCATTTCGTCGCTTCACCTAGCAACTCGACGATTGTGTTAGATTCTCACAAGACTATTTTCACGGTTTAAGCTGCTCCCTATGGTGAACTAAGTATGTAGTCACTCCATGCATTCATCTTTTTCTTTATGTATGGAACGGGAACAATGAAGCCTTTAAATCAGCAGAGCCCGTCGCTTGTCAAACCCGCCATGCAAGTTCTGTCTGAACTTCCTCATGTATCGCTCCTATTTTTGCACTTACTCATCGATCTTTCAAGCGCTCTGTCTTGCAGCCTGCGAGAAACTTTGTCGTGCCCAGAACCCAAAGTAACTGTTCCAAGTTGTCTGGACAGTCCGGCTTTAGTTTTGTTCGAAGATGAAGAGATTCTCCGGGCACTGCATTCGGATCATTTTATGTTTGTTTGTGTTTTCAGGTCTGTCATTCTCTTTCTGACCCGAGTGAACAGATTATATATGTGCTCACAATGATGCACCAAGAATGTGTTCCGAATCTTGTATTACAAGAAGACCGCTCTTAATCACCAGATAGATTCTGACCACTGAATCCTTCAACTTTTGCCTTACGATATTTGCGGGACATAGGAAAGATGATTTCTTGTCTTATGATCCTTCTGCAACAACACAGGCAAGAACCAAAAATTTATGTCCAGAGACCATGCATTTGATACGAACTGTGTGTCTCAATTTGCACACACGTCAGTTAATTTATCTGTTTTTCCATTGCTGTCAGTTTCATGAACCTTCATAGACTCTTTTTCTCATGTCTTAGTGCTTGGAAGAGCCATGGAAGGCTCAGCACAGAGGATGGATCATATCAAACCCAGACTTTGATCACGGCATTCTGGGTTGGGCTGCCTTCGGATTGGGAGAATTGAACCGAAGCTGTCAGAAACTGGAAATCAGTTGCAGAGTTTTTCTCAGGAAGTCCATATTGTCCAAGGACCTCTATGCCTTTTCCGGCATATTTTCCACTCTTCCACTTCCACACTAGGTTACATAATGAGAGCAATTTCAGTTTTCTGTTTGGTGCCAAAGCTGTGTTCTGAGATTGAATAGCCTTCTGATTCTATAGAGAAAGGCCGACAATTTCCTCAAAAGAAATCAAAGACCAAAGACTGCACTAGTTTTAGCAATGGACTATGGATTTTTGGTTCCTTTAGTGTAGCTATGGAAGAAGTTTGAAAGATATTAATTAGGTGGCAACTTGACATCTATTGCTGCTGCCAATACATTGAAAAACAATGCCATTTTGATTTGAGATTGATGCAAATTAAAGGGTGACCTGCAAAATTCACAGCTTGGGTTCAAGTCAGTTGCAAGGACAATGAACCTGTGGCAGTTGTGTTTCAAACTTGGGATGGTGACTTCGTGCGTGGTGGAGAAACATTAGGTAAGAATGGCTGCTGGTCTCTAATAAAAGGATGCATAACAGCAAACTACTCAGGTCCCATTGAACTTTTCTTCGAGATAAGGACTTGAGAGAACGTTCGAACTTGAATAACCACATTCTTCTCTATGAAATGTAAAAAAGTTCATTTGGTTGTTTTTTGGACATGTAGAAAGAAAATGCTTCAGTCGAGATTTGGGTCGACAGTGTTTCATTGCAGCCCTTCACGAAACAGGAATGGATGTCTCATCAGGCTCTGAGCATAGAAGAGGTAACCAGAAATTTCTCCATCTTTCTCATAATCTCATCTTCTAAACGATCATCGGAGGGCAGCCAAGGCAGAGACATGAACTGGGCATGAAAACTCGCAAACTCGGGATATGGCAGATTCTTAGCATGTGAAGACTATTGTTCAGAACTAAAGAGTTACTGAAACTGATCCTGCAGATTCCACCCTTTGTAACCAAAACCTTCCAGAGTATCGATCTAATGCCATGTTAAGTGAATGGTTTGATTAGTGCAGACTCAAAAGTGGATGGTCAGATTCCGAGTAGCTCATCAAAATGGAACTGTAATGGAAGGTGCTAAATTATCCATCAAGCAAGTCCAAACAGGCTTCCCCTTCAGGTGTGGGATTAGCTACTGCATCCTTGAGAACGAGGCCTACCGAGAATGGTTCACGTTGAGGTTCTAATTCGCGACCTCCACAAATGAGGTGAAATGGTACAGCACCGAGAAGCATCAGGGCCAGGAGAACTCCACAATTGCTGATGCGATGGTGAGGTTCTCAAAGGAGCACAACATCTCCATTCGTGGCCACAACATCGTCTGGGACAAGCCCAAATGCCAACCTGGATGGGTTAAAAGCCTAACCGGCGATGAACTTGGGGCAGCGGCAGAGTGCAGGGTAAACGCGGTGGCGTCAAGATACATGCTTATGTGCTGGGGACATTCCTGTTCACAGTTAATTGGCAATGCATCATAACATCGGGTAAGCCTAGGCTGCCGCAAGCATCGTTGAATCCTGAATCCGAATGCAGTGTATCTGAGCATCTTGCTTTACGTGAGATATCGGAACTCGACTCGTGAACAATCCAATTTCACCGAATTACTTGACCGATAACATGGCTTCTCGAAGATGCACAGGCTCGACCCTAAGCTGATAGTCCTCATGAATGTATTCAACAACATAGAGCAGAGCAGCGACCAGGTTGCTGGGCCAGTGAGCTAAAAGAGGAAGATTCAGTAGATCCTCTCCTTTCCTGGAAACGACGGCTGGTCGGCGGGATCAGGTTGCAAGGGCATTTTACGGCGGGTCAGCCCAACCTTGCCTACATGAGGGCTAGCTTGGACATTCTTACGACCGCCGGGCTGCCTATTTGGCTCACAGAAGTGTCTCACTTACGAGCAACCTGCTCGGTTCAATTTCGCATGAATTCATGATGAGCACACCACAAATATATCCACCGGCCGAGCACAGCGTTTCTTGGACCAATATATAAATTTCATCAAAAAATTTAACAGATTTGAGACCTGGATGTATTCTTTGTTGACATCCCTTTACCCACTCGGAAGATGTGCGCAGGGAGGCCTACGCTCACCCAGCAGCCCACGGGATCGTAATGCTTTGGGAAGCTCATGGAAGCGCTTTCCATTTGATTGTGGATTAATTCCGAGTCTTATTAGTGTGCGGAGGTCTTGAGTCTAACCGATTTCAACCTGAGATCATTTCTAAAATTATATATTTTATACGTCCATCTTTTCTAAAATTCTTTAAATTTTCATTTTATAATATTTGAATATGAAACCTGAAAATTTTTCATATATTATATATACATTCCTTATATCAAGCATCTGATGCATCACTTGCCCCTTCGACATCCGCTCTGGTGTTCACGTGAAATAGAAACCTGAGAATTTTTCTCTTCTTCCATGTGGGATTTAACATCTCAACTATATGTGTGTGTGAGAGAGTGGGAATGAACATTGTTGGGTCACGAGACTAATGAAGACTCCAACTTAGCAAAGCCCGTTGCATGTCACAGCCTTCATGCGTGTTCCGTCTGATGTTCTCCATCGTTCCTCGTTTTTGCACTCGTTCATCGTTCTTCTGACGTCCAAGCACTTTCTCTTCTTATAGCCTGCGGGTACCCACAACACGAAATCACTGCTCCAAGTGGCCTGAATAGACCGGTCTCAGTGTTTTCTTTGAAGATGAAGAGATACTCCGAGCCCCGCATTCTGATTGTCTCATGCTTCTTGTTTCTGTGCTCAGGTCTATTACTCTCTCTCGGAACCCAAGTTAACAGATTATCTGCTTGCGATGATTTATGGCAAGAATGTTTTTAGTTACGAGATAATTGATTCTCAACACTGAATGCTTCAACGTTTGCCTTGTGATGTTTGCAGGGCATGGACAAGATGATTTGTTGCCTTATGATCCTTCTGCAACAACAGAGGCAAGAACAATAGCCTGTGTCGTGAGACTATGTGCTCGACATGAACTCCATATCTCAACTCTCACACCCATCGGTTAATCTTGTCCGTTTGTCCACTGCTATAAGTTTCAACAAGCTTCAAAATTTTTATTGATGTCTCAGTGCTTGGAAGAGCCATGGAAGCCTCTTTACAGGGGAGGGATCATATCAAACCCAGACTTCAATCGTGGCATTTCGGGTTGGACTGCCTTCGGACAGGTAACAGTCGAGCTGAGGCTGTCAGAAACAAGGAATCGGTTCATTGCAGCGAGGAACAGAAAAGAGCCTCGGGACAGTTTTTCTCAGGAAGTCCAGATTGTCGAAGGAAATCTCTATACCTTCTCCGGTATACTTTCTGTTCTTGCACACACTCGGTTACTTAAAGAGAGCAGTTTTAGTTTGTGCTTCACGACAATGCCGTGTCCAAGTTCCAACATCCTTATCATTCTATGGAAAACAACTGACAATTTCATGAAAAGAAAATGAAAACAGAAAACAGAAAACTGGACTAGTTTTAGTAATGAGCCTTGGATTTTCTGTTCCTTTAATATAGCCGAGAGAGAAGGTGGAAGGACATTAGGCGGCTATGCAAAATTTGTTGCTGTTGCCAATCTTTTGAAAAACAGTGCCCTTTTGATGCAAATTAAAGGGTGACCTGCAATTTACAGCTTGGGTCCAAGTCAGTTCTGGGGACAGTGAACCCGTGGCAGGTGTGTTTCGAACTCGTGATGGTGACTTTGTGCCTGGAGGAGAAACGTTGGCTAAGAATGGCTGCTGGTCTCTAATAAAAGGAGGCATAACAGCAAACTACTCAGGTTCCATCGAACTTCTCTTCGAGGTCAGGGTCAGAGAGAACATTCAAACTCGAACAGCCAGATTCTACTCTACTAAAAAGTTAATTTGGTTGTTTTCTGGACACGTAGCATGCAAATGCTTCGATCGAGATCTGGGCTGATAGCGTCTCGTTGCAGCCTTTCACAAAACAGGAGTGGATGTCTCATCAGGCTCTGAGCATAGAACAGGTAACCCCACCAAAATTTCTCCATCTTTCTGGTGGTCTCATTTTCTAATAAATCATCCATGGACAGCCAAGTCAGAGGCATGAAATGAACACCAGAATTCGAAAATTTGGATTCTAACTTGACAAAATTTTTGTGTGTAGTATATTTATTACAATGACAGATTTTTATTCCGTGAAGACTATTATTTGGAATGAAAGAGCTAATGAAACCGAAAATGAAGAATCCAGTATGTGTAACTAAAACTTATAGAATACGGATGCCAAAGGATGTAATGATGGTTAGCATTGTCATATGACAACTGTTATTGTTATTTAGCAGATGCCAGGTGAAGTGACTGGTTTGATTATTGCAGACTCGAAAGAGAACGGTCAGATTCCAAGTGGCTCATCAAAATGGAACCCGAGCAGAACGTACGAGATTATCCATAAAGCAAATCAGGGCGGAATTCCCATTCGGGTGCGGGATGAACTACCACATCCTCGAGAGTGAGGCCTATCAGAAATGGTTCACATCGAGGTTCAGAGTCACCACCTTCACAAATGAGATGAAATGGTACAGCACCGAGATGCAGCCGGGCCAGGAGAACTACACGATCGCGGATGCAATGGTGAAGTTCGCCAAGGAGCACAACATCTCCATTCGTGGCCACACCATCTTCTGGGACAACCGCCATTGGCAACCCAGTTGGGTCAAAAATCTGAGAGGAAATGAGCTTAGAGTAGCGGCAGAGCGCAGAATGAACTCGGTGGTGTCAAGGTGCAGGACCTCGGATTTACATCTTCTCGTGTTTGTGAACCGACTGTACCGAGTCACCTGACTGACAACATGCTGTTGATTTTTAACTGGGAAAGGTATGCGGGTGACTTGATCCACTGGGACTGCATGAACGAGAACCTGCACTTTCGTTTCTTCGAGGACAACCTCGGGGAGAACGCAACCGCAGAGTACTTCTCGAAGGTGCATTGGCTCGACAGGAAGCCAATAATCTTCATGAACGAATTCAACACCATAGAGTGCAGCACCGACAGGTTTGCGGGGCCAGTGAACTACAAGAACAGGATTCAGCAGATTCTCTCCTTCCCCGGAAACAACAATGGCCTGGTCGGTGGGATCGGGTTGCAGGGGCGTTTTGGCCCAGGTCAGCCGAACCTTGCCTACATGAGGGCTGGACTGGACATTCTTGCGACCACGGGGCTGCCTATTTGGATCACAGAAATGTGTGTTGCCAGAGATGCAAATCAGGTAGTTAATTCACGACGAACATGAATATATCGACCAGCCGAGTCATGGATAGCATTTCTTGGACCCATATGTAAAGACCGGTCATTCGTAAATTTAACCGATTAGGCATTCGGATGCATTCTTTGTTGACATCCCTTTACCCGGTAACCAACAGGCCCAGCACTTGGAAGATGTGCTGAGGGAGGCCTACGCTCACCCGGCAGTCCAAGGGATCGTGATGTTCGCTGGCCCGGCGGCAGCCGGCTTTGCCGAGACCACCCTCGCCGACCTCAATTTTCACAACACAGCCAACGGAGATGTCGTCGACAGGCTCATCCGCGAGTGGAAATCGGACATCCTAGGGGCCGAAACGGACTCCGAGGGCCTCTTCGAGGTGTCTCTTTTCCATGGCGAGCATGAGGTTACAGTGACTCACCCGCACAATAATAACAAGTCCTACGGTTCTTCGAGGATCAATGTGGCGAAGGAGGAAGAAAGCGGGAAGGAAATTCTCCATCTTATTGCAGATTGATTCGGAAATAAACCCATCTCGATTAAGGCCGTAGATGACTGCGATATCATACTGATGATGATGTAAGTTGAATTATCATCACATATGATGATATCAGTATGTAAATAAATGATTGTGTCGAGAGCTCAGGTAGAGCACGTCGATGTTATAGATGATTGCACCCGTCCGAAGATAGACAAGCTAGAATGGGTTGTCTGACGTGGTTTAAGTTCCTGTGCGGCTTCCTGGCTGGACTCACGTGTCCCATGGGCATGTCGGATGTTCCCTCAGACCTTTTGTCGGGCAAAACCGATATGGCTCCTCTTACCACTTACTTAAAAGAACAAACCTGTGACAATAATGATGTTCCAACAGTCACGTAATTTGCAGCCAAGAAACATCAAAACTGGACAATTTTCCTTCAAGGCATCCATCCATTCCCAAAGACGATAACAGATTCCATGCAGGCATGGAGTGTACGGCCCCCTCCCGTACAGAAATGGTTATTTCCAGGATGCTTCCTCCGCATTTGCTGATGCAGACTCCTACTGGTTTTCCGTGGTGATATGATTCCGTCACGAGCGTTATCGGTTTTAACCCGGTAAAGTTGGTAGCTCGCTCGGCATCCTCAAAAGCCGAACATGATAAATTCAATTGTTTCATACTGAAATAGATCCGTACAAAAGCTAAACCTGAATCCCTTTTCCGATCGATGAATCACATGTTTAGAGCAATGCATAAAATTTGGAACCCACAACATGAATGCCCATGGCTAGTAGATCATTAGACATGCCAATGAGGGTTGTATGCCCTACCACTAACACGAAAATCTCACTATTTTTTTTAATTTAAGTAATTTTATATTTTAAAATAAGTTTTTATATGATATAATTAATTGATTAATTATAAATTTATATTAATTTTAAAAATTAAAAAATTATTTATATATAATTAATATTTTTTAAATTTTATCATAAAAATTGTTTTTATATCTTTTGAGCCGTCATAATATCTCATGCAACCAATACATATTGCCGCCGTAATTTCGGATCAAATTAATTTTTGATAGATTTAGAAATCATATATAGTGTAAATATTAATTTAAAAAAATTATAAATGGAATAAATGAATTAATTAAAACCAAATCTTGACGTAAATCAGATGCGATTGGTTGCTGGGTATATTCACCGAACATGTACGGGAAATCTCCGGGCGTGGTGACACAGGAGTAGGTAAGCTTTTAACAGGCCATTAACGATGTCGTTAGGTGGGTCTGTGGCTTTTCAGCTGTCGAGCGAGAAACGGCTAATATGTCGCACGTGATGCTCACCGCGCTATTGAATAACAGACGCAATCCGGAACTACTAAAGCATTGGTCCTCGGGAGTCACCGCCCCACATGGTGGCGCGTGGAGTAGAGCTTTGTACGCTTGTCTTTTTGTCTCTTCCATGAGCTTCGTTAATTAATTTGTTCGCCATTAGCATGTTCCCAAATCCTAATAACATTTTTGGGTTAATATTTCACCGAAAATAATACTATTTTGAAAATCATGAATTTCTGAAAAAAAAATTAACCATAAAATTAAATAAATTATTTACCAGGACAAAAGGAATTATGAGAGATGGAATGTCGTTAAAATTAGTGCATCATTTTCTCAAGGAATTTATAATTTGAAATATGGAGAGATAAATCAGTTTTTGTGCATATATATATATATATTATGATTAATAGATAAATATAGCTAAATTAATTATTTTACATAATTATTTTCTCGTATTTATATAATTAAGAAGATCATTGATTAGTGACGTTGATGAAGGAGATTAACTCTGTGTCGTTGTCGAACCTTTTGATTTAAAACCGAGAGGGAAGAAGAAAAAGGAGAGAGCTCTCTCTCAGATTTCTTCCAATTACCAGAAGATCGATCCAACATCAAACCCCTGATTTTCCCCTGTGCTTCTCCTTCTTCATCGTCTGTTTCTCAGCTTCGACGAAGAATGGGGCTGTGGGAAGCGTTCCTCAATTGGCTTCGCAGGTAATCTGCCCTCTTCCTCCGGAATTTTTGTTTGTTTTTATTTTTTCCGAGGAGATGCAGGAGAGGAAGAGCTTCAACTAAAATGAGAGAGGTGATGATGACGCTTTTTGATGATGTTCTGTGATGTTACGAATTCGTTTTGATCAATTGTTTGATCCCTCTGGATGGAGATGAGATCAAGTTTTGGTTTTCCTGGAGCCGAGGCGGTTAGAAAAGCTTGGAATTTTGACAATTGAAATTCCCATTAGTGTGAGTGGAGACTGAATGAGCTGAGCCACGGTCCTTTGAGCTTGTGTGATGTGGGCTTTTCTGATGATGGCTTAACAAACTTCATTCTGCCCATTCGGAGTGCTAATAGAATGGGATAGTTCAATATTAGGATCATTATTGGTGAAGTCGAGCATTTTGGGTCATTATTGGTAGAAAAAATTGTTAGGAATCGTAGTCTTCCGCTCAATTGGGTAGAAAATCAATGAAATTGTCAGCCATGGTTTCTGGTGTGGGGTTACTTCATCACTCTGGGAGTTCTTTCACTGGTTATTCTGCATGGACAAGCCTTAGGGTAAGAACAGTTATAAGATTCCCCGGGCAAACTGATAATTGAGGGAATCAGAAATCGTTTTTGCCCAGCATTCCACGTTATCTGCATGGTTCTTCGTGCCTTTCCTATGTACTTATGATTTGCAGGGGTCATTAAGTTTCTCTACCAGTTCGTGTACTGTTTCTTTGATGGGAAATTATGATTTAGTAATTAAGAATAGGTTGTTTGCTATCATATGTAGAATGGAATGTTGTCCAACGTCAGCTATCCTTTTTCAAAAGTCAAATTGTACCATTGATTGTTGTAGTTACAATATGTCAAACCTCGTGGAAGACTGACCATATAGAGTGGAACAACTCTCTGACTAGTGGGGAATGGCCTTATCAGCAAATTTTTTTCTTTTATTCTGTTGCTCTATTTGCTTACTTGGTGTTGCTGTGAACTGAATACTTTTCGAGTTGAGATCAATAACTTTTGCTGCTCCTTCTTTGCAGCCTCTTTTTCAAGCAAGAAATGGAACTGTCACTGATAGGCCTTCAGAATGCTGGAAAAACATCTCTTGTAAATGTTATTGCGGTAGGTAAACCTTTACAATACAATTATCATTTCCTCTTGCAATATCCTTTTTGTTCCCTTTATTTCTGATATCGACTTCTGACTTCAATTGATGATCTCTGCTCCTTTATGTTACTTCAAGACTGGTGGATTTAGTGAAGATATGATTCCAACGGTATGCCTCTTTCTCTGGATATCATACATACTTATGCAGTTGGACTGAGACCTATGAACTTGATGCAAAGAATACGAAGATTGTTGCTATGTGTTTCTTCTTATCAAAATGGACATGCATCTTTTAATGTCTACATATTCATAATCTGCTTAGGTTCACGATATTAAACAAAAATATGAAAATATGATCCTTTTATCTCTATCTATTGCACATAAAATATGGTTATGAGATTGGGGCTGAAAATAGCTGGGGGAGCTTTGTATTGTTTATGGACCAAATATGAACCAAGTTATGCCCTTGTAAGTAGAAATTAGATTATATGCTTCTTCATCAGAGTTCTCCTTAGAATGGTAGATTGCTACTTCCACTAGCTACTTACATCTGTTGAATCATCTTGTACACAGGTTGGATTTAACATGAGGAAGGTTACCAAAGGAAAAGTCACAATAAAGTTGTGGGACTTGGGTGGCCAACCTAGGTTTCGAACCATGTGGGAGAGATATTGTCGTGCAGTTTCAGCCATTGTGTATGTCTTCCAACAGTTGATTTAGTGCTATATCACAAGTTTGATTCTTTTTGCACTTCCAAATTAAGGTTGCAATCTTTAGTTCCTGTCTTTGACTGTGCAATTAATGCTGTTGAAGTTATGTGGTGGATGCTGCTGATCATGAGAACTTGAGCGTCTCAAGAAGGGAACTTCACGACTTGTTGAGCAAGCCCTCTCTCAGCGGCATTCCCTTGCTCCTACTTGGCAACAAGATTGACAAGCAAGGAGCTTTAAGCCAACAGGGCCTGACTGAGCAAATGTAAGTAAAGAATCAGAATACTGTAAATTAAGTATTCAGTTAGATACACCAGAAGCAGATTTTTTTGCTTGTTAATTCATATAATCTTTCCCTTTAATCCTTGTCATATGCTTATGAGGTTGATATCTTGTTTTCTTCCCTACAGGGATCTAAAGTCCATCACCGACAGAGAAGTGTGTTGCTTCATGATTTCCTGCAAGAACTCCACCAACATCAATACTGTTATCGACTGGCTGGTCAAGCATTCCAAGTCGAAGAGTTAAACTCCATTATCCAACCAACATCAGTCAGCCAGTGGTGGAGTTTCAGAAAAGATTCTTGTTCTAGTGAATTCTTCTCCTTCTTGTTATAATTACAGATCGAATCTTTAACCTGTATTTTTATTGTTCCCAATTGTTCTCAGAGAGATAGAATGATATTGTCCGGTTTGCTTCTCTTCTGGGTTCTCTTCTCGTCTTGACTCCTCATTTACCTCATTGTTTGATTGCAGAGGCCTGCCTCTGTATGCTTTCTTGTGCAGCTAAAGAACCGAGCCTGTACTCTTTGGTTTCAATCAGTATAAATAAAGCTTTCCGTGTTACTGTATTACTTGAGAGAAGCTCAGACAATTTAACTTCCATCTTCTCCAGCGCTGTCAGTCTTGTCTTCTGCGGCATGGAACAGTTTAGTGATATAGAGAGAATAGGAATCGTGCACAGGCTTACGGGGACTATCATGGAGAATCAAGTGATTTGATTATATTTTCTTATTTTGATTGACTTTGTTATCATCGATGGTTCTATATGATGATCATTCTCCAAATCTAAACCCATTCTACTGTCTTTTATGATCGAACTGAGAGATAATATCAGTGCACAAGGCTTCCTTTCTTGGACAAATAGGGAAATTTCGCATACCGCTTATTGATTTCCCTGTGTAAACATTGATTCGATCTACAAATGTGAGTTCCGATTGTTGTCTCACGAACATCATAAGATGCTGTGTGTAATTTGCCGACAGAGAGGTGGGCTGGCCTACGAAGGCTTGGAATGCGAGTTCCCAAAGCGCCCATAAAGGCTTCGGAGCCTGACCCGTGATATATATATATATATACACCTCAAGAGATGGCTCTGAATTACATCGACTATACAAATTGTTTCATACCGACCACTCAAAAAATCATGGGCTGATAATTAGTTCTTCCATCTCACAACATAGCATGCCAAAAAGGGTGTCTGATCCGTTTCTCCTTTGAGTCGTCGATTGATAGATAGACTAAGCGGAAATTAAAATCAAATCCATCAGAAGTATGGAAAGATGATCGGATGCGCGAATTCAAAAGGGTGAGTTCATGTTATTATTGAAGCAAATGTACTAAGCTACAAGACAAGAGATCAGAGAACAGGATTCATCAGGACCAGAATGAGGAGACACCACCCATGTATGGACTTGAACTCGAACAATGTATACTAGTGTACCAGACCTCGACCCCGATACCTTCACATGAATTGAAATGGCCCGAACTTGTCCTCTAAAAGCAGGCATCCAGAAGACAGCAGCAGCACACAGCAGCCAAACTGCGACAGATTTCCCAATTTCAGTTCACATTTATCATGAAACACATCCGCAGTAAATCTGACCAGGCCAGCAAAACAAGATACCAGATGGGATCGAATGAATTCCAAAAGAAACAGGTGCCTGTTGGTGGAATGTACGGTAGGGATTTTTCCATACATATAAAATCTCAATCTTCCATCTTAACTAATATAGTTGAAATTTTTATCGCTATAATATAAAATAAATAAAATTTCGCTATTGAGAAAAAATTTTCCTTGAAAGTTGACGTAAAGGGCAATTTTTTTCTTTTTAGTGATGACAGACACTTTTTATTTCTCGGAAAATCGACGTAAACTTCTAGGTTAAATCAAGAATTTCTTGTGATTATTCCACAAATGCATGTTGGCTGTAAATGAATACACCACTCTTACGTGATCTTCTCCTCGTGATCACCAAGAACTATTTATCGGGTAGAGAGGGATACAGAAAGAGATCGAAACGTACCATCCTCCTAAGAATCCATTAGCAGCACTGCCATTTCCCTGTTTCGGCTGATCCGGCGGGGGCTGGCTGTACGGAGCAGCGACCGGAGGAGCATAGCCCTGCTGAGGCGGGTAGCCAGCAGGAGGATACCCCGGTTGAGGAGTATACCCCGGTTGAGGAGGATACCCCGGTTGAGGAGGATACCCCGGTTGGGGAGGATACCCCGGTTGAGGAGCAGATCCGGGTGGAGGGTAGGCGTCTTTGGCACCTGTTCAGTCCACTCCAAAACAAAGTCAGATTCCGTACGGGCAGCGCTGATCGGGGGCGACCAGAGGAGCCGCCAACAACTCCAGGAGAGAACGCGTTCATCACTGAACAATCGCAGAGATTAGCGACGAAGAACGCCGACAGACCATGGGCTCAGAAACTGACCTTCAGAGGGCGGGACACCGACCGGCGGCTGCTGCTGGTTGTAGTAACTCATCCTCGTAAACTACGATCGACAAGATGACCGCGCTGCCTTGAAAGATAGGAGCAAGCTCCGTGGAGGGAGAAACGAGAGCTCGAAGGTTGGGGAAGGTGGGGTGTGGAGGTTGGCACTGCCGCTTCGGGCGATCGTTGCAGGAGGCATGAGATGGCGAGGGGTCTGCTCTCAGAGCATATATAATACATTAAATTAAATAATTTATAAAATATATATTGGCCTTCAACATTGGTAAGAGGGGCTGTAAGAAGGGCTGTGATGTTACCACGTCATACGTATGGCGACGTGGCTGCATCCCAGATGCCCTACGGAGAGATAAACTGTGGAGGTTAAAGCAGCTGAAAAGATTTTCCTAGGGGTGCGGGTGGGTTGATATTTTGGTCAGATCTACCATAATCAGCATTAAAAGTGGGGGAATTAAGGAGGAGAGCGCGTCCCATGCGCGTCAGGAGCAGTCACCGATTAGGCGATAAACCCAACGTCTTTTCTTCAGCATTAAGGTATCGTCAAGATTAGTTGCCTCTTCTTAAGAAAATCAGATAAATAAATTAATTAATTAAAGAAACTACCTACCCCTCAGATGCACAGCCCGAGACCTGAACCTCTATCAGGCAATACGTATGTTTCTTTCTATAAATTTATTTTTCATTTATATAATACTTTTTTTTTTTGTAAAACCTGAAATTCTACTGGGCTACAACAGCACCGGATTTTTGGGTGTATGTGGAGAAATCGAATTAACCCGGCAGATTCGTGGAAATTTAAAAAAAACAAAAAGGAAAA